>JAQIWA010001336.1:0-19150 GCA_034693305.1 Eueremaeus valkanovi | reverse complement strand
AACCAAACCACTAATCCGATCTTGGTGATTTTTCTTTCATATTAAACTTCAGTTCCTTCTCTACAAATTCTCCCGTGTGGCCCTTACTCTAACCCCTGTAGTTTGTCCTGTGATATAGGGTATTTAATAGGTCCCGAAATTTAGTATAACGCGTAATCAGAATCAATTGATCAGGGCAGAAAAAGAAATCGCGAATAGGGTACTTTAAAATACTTTTTACAGAATTGAATTATCTCTTACCGTCTTTAAGCTATTCAAATTTCTAAACGCGCGAGATATACTGACCGGCTCTTTAAATTAAAACTATCCTTGGTAGCTGAATCTATAAAACTGTATTACTCAAAATTCAACGGAGCGGAGTTAACGTAAAATTGCTATCAGTCTTGTTTAACAATTGTGTTCTATTTTGCATCATTTTTCGAGTTTTTTCAGCAAATTTCCCCTATTTTCCCGTATTTTACAGACAGACAGTACCATAATAAGTATACATTTCATAATAGAGTTTATGAACTTAAATGTAATTCATATAATTTCGAAAATTAACCGATTCAAGACTAACGGCCAGAATTTGGATATGATTTTTAGCGAGTATACTCGCTTATGTTCTTGAGAAGTTGCCCGTCTGTCAGTCTGTCTGTACGTGCACCATTTTTTTCGAAATTAATATCAAGTCAAACGCATCAAAAAACTTTTAATTGAATAATGTCAGTGTTTATTTTAGTAAGTAAGCTGTATATTTCAATCAATGGAATAAATATTAACTAGTTTGAAACTGTATTGCTGTTATTTATTTAAATAAATTTTTTCTTTGGGATACGCATGCTCCTGGCTCAATTTTTTTTAAGTCACATGTTGAGTGTATGTTGAAGTAGAATCTATAATTTTAAAAAATGTTCAGTTCTGCCCGTCGTTCCGTCAATCATGCCCTAAAAATTGTTGTAATTTTCAACTATTTTCAAGTTTTAGTCGACTATTGTTTGAAACTATTTCAACAAAAGTATTATTCTGAGTTTGAAATTTTGAAAATTAAACAATAGTCGCTCTCATACACTGAAGGCTAAAAGACTTATAAAGCTCTAACAGTCAATCGGTTATTAAATAGTTTTTCAAACATATCTATCAACGGCTCGTCAGTTTTTTTTATAAATTTCAAGCAGATAATAGTTTTGAATCTGGTCGAAATAAGAATATTATCTTAAAGAATTCAGGTTGAAAAATATTAGAAAACTCATTAAGTTCTGCGTGTTTTCTGAAACGCATTTTCTGATGGAATTCCTCAGAAGATTCCAATTCTGAGAAAAGATTTTTAATAGCCATTCGAAAGAGTAGTCATTAGACATTAATCTTTTCAAAACAAAAGTTCAGTCAAATATCTCCCGAAGAATGAGTGGCCAAAAAGCCGATAAGATTCATATTCGACATAAAATGCTAATCGAGTTTCATCAGGGTAGTTCGGCAGCCGAAGCTACTCGAACCAATTGTGATGTACATCCCGGTGCTATAAGGAGTAGTCAATGCAGGCGATGAGTCTAAATTTTTTTATCCGGAGTTCTTAATCTCGAAGATGAGCCTCAAAGTGGACGTCCCTAAAACCGGGACATCGATGTCCTGGTGGTCATTGTCGAAGTTGATCCACTTCAAACCTTTTTAAAATTGACCTAACAATTCAATACTAGTTTGGCAACTGTTTGCCGGAACCTTCATGGAGGAGGAAAGTTGTCCAGGGCTGACATTTTTGTTCCCCCGATTTTTCTGCGCAAAATAAAATATATGTGAAAAACCGCAGGTTTCTAAACTTGCCCCACAAAAAGATCAAGGACCTGTGTTGGGAAGTGCTCCCTCACCCATCTTATAGCCCCGACTTCGGGCCTTCAGATTACAATCTGATCCACTCTCTTCAGCAATTTCTTAGTGGCAAAACATTCGATACCATCGATGATATCAAAACAGGGCTCGAAGACTATTTGACCTCCCAGTCCCCCTCTTTCTTTGAGGAGGACATTCAAAATTTGTCCCGAACATGTTGAGATGTCCTCGAATACGATGGCAATTATCTCATTGATTGACCGACAATACTCTTTGCATAATAAAGCTTTCATTTTCATCACCAAAACGCGCATTACTTAATGAGTTTTCTAATATATCCTTATCCTTAATACCAGGCCTGCAGAATAATTGAATATGAAATTGAGTAAAATCTTGTAATTTATATTTATGTTAATGATTATTTAGGCTCAAGTGCTCGACAGTGACAATCGAAAACTAAATTTAGTTAAACCTAATAATAATTATTACTTTAACTCTATTTTCTATAAAGGGATTAATCTCTATAATGATCTCAATTATAAGATTCGATTGACTCCTAATTTTAATACTTTTAAACGACTTTCTTATAATCACTTTTTTTTGTTTATTTTAATTATAATTATTTTATTTTATTTTTTTGTTTTTTCCTTAAATTCTTTATAAACTGAGTTGATATGAAAAATGACATAATTTTAATCTTAAAATCATTCTCAGTGTAAATAATTAGATAGATATTTGCCAACTGTGTCCGAGTGTCAAAACCAGCCGTTTCAGACCCAGTTGCGGCTGTCATGCGCACCGTTAGACTATACTAGTGATGGTCCACCATGTGCACCTGGGTCATTGTTGGTAACTCCGATCTTAGAAGAATGGTTTCCAATGTAAGAAGTGCTAAGAATAAGGTTTTGCGGATTAATACTGTATTATAAATACAAATATATTCACAAACTATTGCTTTATTTGATCGCAAATTCATATAATTAGTTAAGAAATACATTATTCGGATATAAGTTCTATAAATGAGAAAACAATCGATTCTTTAGTCAATAGAAATAATTAGATTTTTGTAAATAAAGTTAACTCGAGTTAAATTTGTTTAACACAAAAATAACAGTTAATTGAAGTGAATATTAGATTAATTTATTGGTTTGAAATTCAAATAGAAAACATACTTGCTTAATTATACTCATTATTCAGAATATTCTTTAAATTCAACAGAAATGCCGATTCTTGACAACAGATAGCAATAGTATATCTAATAAGAATCTGATGCTGATCATGCAAACAAGCAAGCACACATTTTATTGCCTCAAATAACATGTGGCCCTAAACTATGTATAGAAAAAGTGTATTTCATTGGCCAATGAAAGCAATGAAAGGTTTGATTGAATCACATGTTTGGCATTTGACTGAAAAGTTTACGTTTTTTTTTTGAAAACAGATTATATCGTCAGTTGTTTTGTGCCAACAATTCAGTCATTTATTAATTATAATAACAATTAAAATGATATCCATTTCGTGCGAAACTCTATTCAATGCCTTTCCGCTAATAATAGCTCTGTTTTGGCCATTCGTCGCATCATTTTTCGGCTGCGAAACAGTGTTGAGACAATCGATGATTATTTGTCTCTATTTCTTGATTTCAGATCTTTTCAGACAATCGTTGAGACAATTGTTTAAAGTAAGTGAAGACAAGTCAACATAAGAACCAATAATCACATATAAAAGTGAACCAGGTCTGCACTGGGTCTGCACTGGGTCTGCACTGGGTCTGCACTGGGTCTGCACTGGGTCTGCACTGGGTCTGCACTGGGTCTGCACCGGCACAGTCTTCTCTAGTAATTGAGCTTATTCTAAATTAGAATTTCTAATTTATATGACTGAGCCAGGGTAGTTTCTTACACACAAACAATTATGATTATTAGGGAGATCTAACCAGAGTATTATTTGCACGATTAAAATGCTCCAGTTATAGCTTTAGACGCTCAGGGTATGTTTTCAAATAGTGAACAAGAATATTCTACTATTACCCTAATTATATATTTGATCTGGAACTGACTTGGGTAAAAGTGTGACCATGCTCATATTTGGTTAATTAGTTTGAATTCATATAAAAACTATCCCATTCTTATCCCAACCGAAAAGAATAAGATTTTCATTAAATGAGTGGATCATTGGTTGAATATTGATTGTTTCAAATACTCTTGGTTTGAATATTGATATTAATTATTATACTCTGTATTTTACAGAATGACTACAAACTCTTCGAATCGTTTATTAATATAATTGTATTAATATTTCTGTTCAGCCAATCATTTCTTAGCATTCCTTCGATTTTTATTAAATCATTTGGTTTTTTGATCACAAATTGTGAGCCAATTATTGTTTGCCTCGAAATCCGACAAACAATACGATTGGTCACTAAATTCGGACAATTCTTATCCGAATCCATACATAATAGCGATAACGAAGAGTCGAAAAAATTGATTTTAAAAATACTTGTTTTGACCGTAACTACAGTCAGCTATTCGTTGGCTTTTCTCTCAATCAGATCGGCGTTAATGAGCGCACAGACAGTGCTATTCACGTAGTGAGTACTCAATCGATAAGCGATTAATTAATATTAAAATCAATAAAAACTTAATTTCTATTCAATCGACTCATTTGTCTCATTCAGTGCTTCAGTTTTGTTGGTTTTGTTTCAAATCATACAAATAATTGCAACCATTTATGTCGAAGAAGGTATTCAACAGACAAACAGACAATGTTTTTGAATAAAAGTTTTTTTGAATTTATTTTACTTTTCTTTCGGAAACAACAGGTATTATATCAGATCCGGCGCTGGTATTCCTGTTCTCAAGTCTGGCGCTATATTTATCCGTTTTTGAGGACAACAACAAAAGCAATTCAATGTAAGCCTAGATTTGATTTCTACTTAAAAACTATTTTATTTATAATTATTTATAAATATATTGAACACAAAGTTATTGAAAGTAATAACGAATTAATGAAAATATAATATGTTTTGAATGAAAAACATTGAAAATACATAAATAGAGAGAGATTTTGAATATTTAAACAAAGAGTCAAACGAGTGATCCGTCGGATCAGACTCTAAGAGCTATAATCGAAGACCTTTTGCGGAACGTATTTGCGATCCGAAGAACTCTGTTCTGAATATATGCCAACCATTTGGTCGCAGATCTCTTCGATCTTCTGTCGGGAGAGGCTCTCATCGAAGGCCTCATTCCATGGAAGCAATGCCTCGTCATTGTAGGGGATCTTATAGTCCAGACATCGCAGCGATAGCTCTATCACTGATATAGCGATTTGATTGGGTCTGTGGTTCAGCACTCGTGAGTCCAGACAGCAGTAGTCGTTCAGTAGTGACCAACAACTGGAGGACAGCTTTGCGGCCATCTCTTCGTCGCACATCCAGTTGGTCAGTGCCTTCAAGTATATATAGAGATACCGGTGCGGCAGTTGGGTGTCGACCCGGAAGCGCAACATTCGCAGCAAAAGTAGTTCGCAATCAATGACCGACTCTTTCAATAAGAGGTACTTCTCTTCACTCAACTGGTCCTCACTTTTGTGTAATTCAGAAAATAGTGTCGGAATTATGTCCCGCAGTTTCAGATGGTTTTCGGTGGCCTTCCCGGACAGGTAGAGGGCAGTGGCCATAAGCAGGTGCGTGTCGTACTGGCCCGCAGAGAAGTCTCTCTCGAATTTGTGCAAATAGTAAGAGGCGTTGCAAACGGTCTCGCAGTCTATGCCCAGTCGTAGCCCACACTTCATGAGCGTCTCTATTGTCTTCCGCATTGGATCTGATCCACAGCTCGTTGTTCTTCACTAACGATAGCTTCAATTGAATTGAAATATTTGCTGAAATGAGTGAAACAGTTGTTTGAAAAGCAACTCAAATGTTGTGTTTGTTATGCATATGAATAACGTCTGGCTTTGTATGAGTTGTCGCAGAAGTGCTTTCAATGCCTTCACAATTGGTTTGCCATTGATTTGCCCCTAAATGTCGACTATTTTGCAGACATTTCTATACGTTATTCATTATTATAGTCATTAATACCTGATTGCAGTCACTTTAAATTGCCCCCTGGCTCATTTGATTTGAATTGTTATAAATACAATTATTCAATCAATTAATTAATCTATTATTTAAATATTTTCAAGGGTTGGGCACAGGTCAGTATTTTTTTGGTTGTTCTGGAAATTAACTACGTTGAATTAATCTGGACACAATTTTAATCACTATTCGTTTCTCAGTTTAATTTTAATCAGCATTTCTATTGAGTTTTTACTCAATTTTTAACCGAAAATAAGATTTAATTGTATTTACGATAATTTGTTTTCACTTTTATTTATTCTTTCCGATAGAGTTCGTACTAATTGTCGGATAAAATATTTTCTGTATAAAAGTTTTGCAGGAATTTCGTAGAGAATATAGAATTGAATTGAATTCTATGCTATACTTAACTATAGAATCCTTACTTATATTTGACTTTGTTTTCAAATTGATTTGAATTTGAATATTAATTAATTATATGAATCGAATGGAAAGCAAAATCAATAATAATGTTAAACAGATTTTGAGATAATTATAAACTAAAGCTTTGATTCTTTGCTGTGATTCTGACAAACAGTTTCTGTAATTACTTAATCATTATTTTAATAATTAATTTATTGTAAATACAATACAATCAGAGAAATAATTTATTTGTCTTTCAATTCATCTGTTTTTATAGTTTGACTCAATTTTCATCTTCAGAATAGTTTAGTTTTCGTGTTTACACAGCAATTGATTGACTTTTCATATAGTTTATAGACTACGGCACTCAAGAGCGCCGACACCACTCATCCTAACTATACGGCTCTTTTAGCCTAAACACTGAAACTATAATTTGTCCCATATTTGTAATATAGGCCTAATTTTTGGCATTACTTTATATTTTCACTTATTTTTCTCATATCTCTCACTCATTCCTCCCATAAGTCACTCATATTTTGTTTTACTAACAAATATCCGTCGCATCCGATCCAATATATCTTTCAAGTTCTGAACCTTTTTCAATAATAATTACAATTATTGTTAAAATATTGGATTCAAAATCAGATTCCATTCCATTCTCTCATTCATTCATATTTCACATTTAGATAAAGAATTTTTACATTGAATTTCACTAATTTCGGGGACAATTTGAAAATTGAAGACATTTTTTGAAAACTTGACTGAATTTTATTCGTATTTCTAATTCAATAAAATAAAGAAAATATGAAAAGTATTAACAATTTTTATATTTTTCAAAATTATATGAATTCTAAACATTAATAATTAGCTGAAAATATTTGTGATTTATTCGTGTCGTTAATGTCCGGCTCAAGAGTTATACGATATGTAAGCACATAAAAGAACTGTTATTTTAGTGTTCGGGTGAAAACAGATTTATTATTCTCAGTCTCTCTAATATGCCTTTAAAGCAGTAGTTATAAGAGTTAACAGCTCTTCGTCTAAATGTTTTAGTAATTAAATTATCTGTGAGTTTGGCTCTGAGGACAGCGTTTTGTGATAAGAAATTAATCTCATTTGTGTTTTAATGCTTGTCTCGACTCTCTCTCTTATTCTTGTTTTTGTTTAGTATTATATTTTTTCTCTTCTCTGTCCTCTCTCTCACACATTATCACAACTGTTATGTAATGTATTTTTCGTGTCCGACTAATCCCTCTAATCAGAGAACAACTAATTCTTATATTTATTTCATTCTCTTATTCTATTATACACTTCACTTGTGTTGATCTGTTAACACAATTCTTGTGTCAGAACAGGAATTATTTAAATATAATTTTATTCTTCTCTTTAACTTCAATAAAGTTAAGGAAATTAATTCAATTATTTTTATAATATATTCTTAATTAATAATTATGAATAAATTCAAATTAAGAATAAATATTAAAATATTTATTCCGCAAATATCACTAGAGTCTGATTGAGCAAGAACATTTTATATTCTAATTTAAAATGCAAGCTTGTTTAAGAATTTTTACCTTTATTGTTTTGAAAATTATTCTTGTAGTTTTGAAATCCTGTGTACATTTAAGCAAAAATAACATATACAATTTATCCAAGCTGGTCTGGTGAGATGACCTGCATATGATTTGCATTTGAACTATTCATTAATTATAAGAATTTCAAAAGTTTAACCGATTTTTCTCTAAACTTATTCCCGAAATACTATCAAAGTTTGAGCTATTTTTAGACAAAATGATTCTGTTTTTGATTAATTAAAAAAGACTTTCGATATGTGTTTGATATACGAAATATTATATAATTTTTTTCTCCCTTTGATTAATGAGATTATTGGAAGCTTTCGTTCGGATACGTGAACTGCAATTCTTGTGTGTATTTCAATACTTTTATTTATTATTACATAAACTTATATGACTTTCGACACACTTTATTGCACTTTATTTTAGATTATTATAACTTTAGTTTATATTCTCTCTCATACACTCCGTTATATTAATCTTTGTTATGTAATTAATTATATTTTCAAAATAAGTTTTTTTCCCTAAAACTTATGACTCGTTTCTTAGTTGAAAGCAAAAAAAAAATAAGATTTATATCTAATGTTCGTTTGAAGCGAGAAATCAATGCAAAAAATTGTCTTTAAATAGAAATATGCTATTCATTGAGTTGTATCCAAAGTGGAAGAGATATTCTGATCTGAATTATATGATAGTCATAGATGTGCAAGGGGTTGTGTCAAAATGCAACCATGTCTAAAGCGCAGTATGCTTATGCTTTTGACCCCATCTTCCATACCTCTGCTCTATTTATTCGCCAAACTTATACCGATCTGTTTGTGAGCCTCTAATCGTCAGTCAAAATACAATACACTATAAGCTAAACATTTTGTTCAGATTTAAAAGTTTAATAATTTTTAAGTTTTTATATTAAACTAAACTCAACTTTAGCTCTATTTTCGCAAACATATAGTTCGTGTAAAAGCTTTTATTCTCGCTATTCATCAAAAAAGCATTTTTCGACTAAAAATGTAGAACTGCTTAAAGCGATGATGTGTTTAGCACTTTGTTTGCATATGTCTTACGCTCTTTTGCTTCATATTCTCTCTCTATATATATAAAACTCATTTCTCGGGATTTAAAGTCAAACTCTTTATACGAGAGTTTAGTGTTTGCAACAGAATTCTTGAGATTTATTCCGAAGTATAAAGAATTGCAAAAATCTGTTCTATTTTTTCCGAATTTTATACAATCTTTGTATTCAACCGGAATTGTATCAGAATTTTATTTATTATACTTTTAAATTGATTGTGAAATTCTTGCCAAACATTTCTGAAAGAAATATTTGATTCAATAATTGTAATGTTATTGAGAATCCTCTGCTTTTCGAACCGAATTCAATGCTTATATTGAATTCTGATATACGGGAAAATTGTTCCTTCATCCTTTTATTGATTCTGAACTTAAATATATTAAAATAGTTAAAAATTCTTAATTTTCCCAAAATTTTTAATTCCAATCCATTCCATGCAAATTCCGTATTTGTATCACTATTTTCAAACCTAAGCGAAGAACAAATAAGTTTATGTTAGCAGACAATAAGCGATACATCTGAACGCTATGTACGCCAAATGTGAATTTCATAGATAAAGTGTATATTAATTCTGAGGACAAGAATAAAACTAAATTCAAAGAGTTGGGTAATATTTATATTCACTCAATATTCCATTCACTAAATCTGTACTAATTTTCTGTTTGCTTTGAACACTAATCTAAAGACTGTTTTTCTTTGAAAAATTTCAAATTTATATTCTTTAGAAAAACTAATATTTTGTAATTTGCATACAATTTGTTGATAATTACAACAAGATTTTGATGTCAGCCAAAAATTATTGATGGCTTTCCATTCACACCAAACTTTTTCCGCTGATTATTAAATCAATAATTTATTTAAAATAACTTTCAATGTTTGCGATATTTTTTATAACGAAGAAAAATATTGTTCTTCTCTTTCACATAAAATTATATCTCATATTAAAAGCCTTAATCAGTTTGAGTGCTGTTTCTAATTATAAAAACATTAATTTATTGAATAATAGTTTAAAGATTTTTCAATCGACTCAACCAAACAATTGAGATGTTATTAGGAAAAGAAAAATAGACTTTTGGCAAAATGTTAGATAAAATATATTTATATATATCTAATAATTCCTGTTCTATAATAAGAGTAATGCCCAGAGTTTTATGTCTTATCTATTCTATTGAATCATTTTCTTATGTTTCTGATGCCAATCGATTGGTAGACGAGTATAGAAAAGAAATATATATAGAAAATAGTGCAGAAAAATAGAGGAACAGAAAAAAAGAGAAAAAATTGCTTTAATATCAGTGATTGTGAATCGATTGGAGTGCAGCCAAAAATCGAAGACTTGCTCTCCTTTTCCTTCAGTCCCTTCTCTATGCCATTGCCTTTAATCGAATAGCACTGTAGTCTCACTGTTAGAGTATATGAAAAGTTTGCCTCAATTTTTGCGGAACAAAGGCTTTCAGTCATATTATGTGATCTAATGTTAACTTAAGTTAAAGCGCGCCTCAAATGTCTTTGCTTTTCATCCCATTCTCCTCTTCTGGCCCTCTCTTTCATGGCATAGACTCGCACAGACATCACTTTTCTCTGCACAGCCATTATGTGCATCTGAATCACAGCGAACATTAAGATTAAATTTTCGCTTCATTTTTGGTCTTTATTCACGATTCAGAATATTCTTGTGATTCACTTCTTATCTCATATTCTTTTGCTCTTTCGCTGAATATATTCAATGATAGTGTTATCGAAAGCAGAAAAAATATATTTGACTACTATTACAATCACAGTTACAATCATCGCATTCATGTATCATCTCGTGAGTCATGACTTCTGATGTCAACTCACTTATTGTCTTAATATTATATTTTTTCGGTACAATCTGTTTCTCTGATTTGCTTTTTTGCTGTTTTTACTCGTTTTTTGTGTCATTCAAATGCGTTCACACATTCTTCTGGATATCTTTTTTCTTACTTATTCTTCTGAATCTTCAACGCCTTAATCCAGAATCGGCTGACATTAAAAACGAATTAAGGCTTTGATATATACAATGTTAAAGCGTTTCACAAATGCAGCTCCAAATCTATTCTGTCGTTTGATTGGACTGAATTCAGTTATCCTCACATTTTTCGTCTGCATTCAAATTATTTTCGAATTTTCGATTCACTCTTTCTTATGACAAAAAACAATAGACTTTGATATACAGTTCAGATGAAAGCCATTTCGGAAATAGATTTATACAAATTAGTTTCACATTCAGTTCATCAAATCGTTTCGTTACTCAATCCTTGTTAACAATCCTTGTATTGGAATAACTGTTCGCATGAATTGCAAATAAGATCATTAAATATATTTATAGCTTATAAATGATGTTATTCTTTAACAATTAGATTATTGTTTTTCATTATGTGATACATATGGCCATTCAACCGAAATTGATCTTGCTCATTCTTGTAGCATAGTTCACTACTAATGACTGTAAACCTTATTCGGGTCTTCAAAGTGAAAAAAATTGTTTACAAAATAACTAAAAATAAATGATTAGAACTAATGAAATATGATTTATGTTTTCTAACAAATATTGGATACACATATCAGTCACTCAGTTGTGAACAGGGTCTTAGTCTTTATTTGGTTGTTGTGTTTTGTTATGTCAGATCATAATTAGTTAATTAATTTGTTACACATTCCTAAACACTATAAGACTATAGCGTATTATTTGATCGCTTATCGCACACTCACTACTCAAGAGTTGCTATTATTATATTATATACTGCTCTACAGAATACACGCAAATAAGTTGGGTCTTAGGGTTAGGACTGGTACTCATAGGCACTCATTTTCATTGTTAATTTAATGAAATGCACTGAATAATGATTAGCTCAGCCTTTCTTTGCGCTTCTTTACTTACTTGAGCCCTGGGATCACAACTGACTATCTTAAGGGTGAGAGAACAGGAAGAATGAGTCGACTGTAGAGAACGACACAAAGTCTATAATATTCTGATTCTTCGCTTAATTAACTGACTCTCTCTCTCTCTCTCTCTCTCTCTCTCTCTCTCTCTCTCTCTCTCTCTCTCTCCTTCCTCCCTCCCTCTCCCTTATTATACTTTATCGCTTGTGAATAGTTTGCGTGTCTTTCGATGATAAATGAGATTTAAAATTCATATTTTTAGGTGAACTCCGAATATTGCGATAATTTTCATGTTCTCTAACATTATTCTCCAGTTTTTATATAATATTTGATCTTTTGATTACATTTAATGCAATTTATTATTAGCAGCAAAAAAGAATTAATGATATCTGTGTTTCGAGTAATAAAATTAGAATTTTTATATCCACTTCCTTTAGAAATGGATATTATAGATTTACCATCGTGTACCCCCACCCCTTTGATTATTTAAAAAGTATTTATGCACTTTTAATAGAGAGATTTGCAACAGATTCAGGCAAAACGTGATTATTGAAAAAGTATTTAAACGCTATTAATAAAGAGATTTGCAACAGATTCAGGCAAAACGTGATTATTTAAAAAATATTTAGTTTCTATTAATAAATGACTTTTTAGTGAAGAATTATACTCTATATAATGCAGTTCAACCTTGTTTTATTAATTAACTAAAGACTGAGAATTGTTAATAAATTTTCAGTTTTTAATCTAATTAATGAAATTAGTGTTACTTTTTTCGATATTTTTCTTTCTTTTCTCTCGTTATTTAACTTATTTTCGCAGAAGAGTTGAGAATAATTATCGATATTTAAAGTAAAAAAAATTTTCTCCGATAGTTATACCAATTTTTTTCTGCTCTAATAATTTTTATTCGCTTTCATTAGTCTTAAGTATACTTTGCATAAAATTTTGCGCAAAATTCTTAAATAACTTCCAAATCTCATAGCAATCAATCATTTCATAAAATGTCAATATATTTAAGATAAATAATTATTTATATATTTTCCATATCTCTGAGCTCTGAAAAAATTAAAAAAAATCCATTATTTACTTTAAAAACTAATTCAACAATATTTGTTGCCTGAATATTGATCTGTTATATAGATTAGTAAACAAATTATAGAAATTAATTGATTAGTAATTAATTGATAGCGAATTTGAAACTGAATTAATGCGAAAAAGGAGTGAAAATAGAGTGAAAAACATTTTGATTGAATGATACATTTGGTGAGTGATTCGACTGATTAGTTAATCCGAATTATATGTTGACTTCGGATTGGTATGACTTGTGCGACGACACTCCAAATGATGGATTGTCTTCACTGCGAACACGTCTTCTCCCTAACACTCCATACGCGTATGGCTTTCCAGTGGAACACCATTTCGTTTCCAAAGCTCTGATTAATTGATTGAATTTCGTGTATTCTATCGATTCGATTGCATTAGGTTTATGTGAACGCAAACCCCAATACCTGACGACCGAAACTATGACTAATGTCTTATCCTCTCATGTCTTCTATCATTCTCTCTCTCACTTTCACTGTGTGTTTGAGCAAAACCTTTTCATTTGACAACATTTCTATCTTTCTTCACACTAAACACACTTTACTTTTTTCATTTCATTTGATTTATTGCAAACTTTTTTTTTGTGAAATTCTTTCGCTTTTTTTTATCATTTTATCAGAAATTTTAGTTTAATTTCTAAATTAGATTTTCTTTTTGGAAAATATTTGAGAAATCACTCAATTTTTATGACTTATTTGGAGTTTCGATGAAATTATGGAATTGAATGAAATTCGATGAAATAGAAAGCATCTGACCCTCCCTGTCCACCCCTGTCCATCCCTGCTTATCAAAACTAATTATATCTATAAACTAAATATTTGTTTTCATTTAATTCGTTCTTAAGTTTCAGACAATTATTATTGACTTTTAATTTTCTTTTGCCTAAAATTAATCGTTAGACTGAATAACGAAATATTTTCATAATATTTCATATATTTTTCAATACATTTCGTGATTTCATATTCTCTCTAATCTTTGTATAAAAGCTATTAGTTTTTCCATAACTCATATCAGCGATGATTTTTCAGACAAGAAGTTTACGGTTCAGAAAATTATGGACTTATTTATTAAAAATCTGATAAATTATTATTTGTCTCAACATTTGTGCTGAATATCAAAATTAGAGATTTTTATGGATATTATAATTATAGAGAAATTGATGGCAAATATTATAATTTATTAAAACAGAAATTTCTGCATCAAAGCTAATAATGAGGATCTATACTAAAAATGTAATGAATGGGTGTGAGAGTAAGCGCACAGATATTGTCTTTGAAATGTTTGTGAAAAATGATCGAAACGACAAAATTTTATGCTTAATCGGCACAAAAAATACGAATACAAACCATAAAATTGGCAAAATTGAGCTCAAATCCAAAGTTGGCTTAATTTGCGAAGAAATACAGTGTATATAAAAATGTAGTAAAAGTTCTAAACATTAGATATGAAAATGATTTTTATGGCTCAGACATAGACATAGAGTGTTGTGTTTTGGAGAGATTTTTAATGTTCTGTTTTAATAATGAATTAAAAACTAGTGGTTAGAGCTTAGAGAGCAAAGTAAGTGCAACGGAAAGGCATTCGCTGCAAAAGTAGCTCTGATTATAGCTGTACAGTATAACTGTGCAAAATGATTGTTAGCGATGCCATCCCATTGTCGTACCCATTGCTTGTTATAGATCCAGTTCTTAATGGATTTGATGCACAATATTTGCATGCATTAAGGCATTAAAGGAAGCGGAGGGGACGGGAGGCGTGCATACAGAAAATCCAGTGAGCATTTGGAGATTCCATATCTGTCTTTGACTGTAGCTCCAGATCTTATGCTGCCTGTGCTGGTAGTGCACACGTAAATTAAACATATTTGACGTCTGTGCTCCACAATATCCTTGTTTGATTTGATAGTCCTTTCCATTACCGTATCGATAGAGACAATCAGCCCCTCTATAGCTAATAGTAATACACATTTTCTGCGCTTACTATGCATTAAATCTAAACTTTTTTTTCTTCTCTTTCTTCTTATAATACACTTTCACTCAATACTGAATCTCAATATTCTCTGTGTGTTCTGGAGTTTCAGAATCCAATGTGCAATGTGTTTCAGCCGCGCCTATACCTCAGTCTTAGCCTCCTTTCGGTCCAATAAGTGCTCTTTTACTCTATTTTTTGCATTTTTTCCATTAAAAAGTTTTTTGCCTAAAATTAAAAATGTTTTTAATATATTTTCGATCGCTTTGTAATTCACAAATTGATAGAATATTCTGTTATATGTTATATATTATGCGAATATTTTTCGCTTCAAAAACTCTTTCTGACGGCACATCTCTCTTCCTCTATCCCTGAGCTCTCTTCCTCATTGATGGCCTGTTGATGCCTAACATCTACTCTAATGCCCTTTTATTTTATGATTGAGTGATAGTTAGATAAAGAAAAATTCATTACTTATTCTCCAATAATTTTTTGGCTCTAAATCTGTTATCATTTTTCATTTGATTTTTTTCTCTGTCATTATATGAATATATTTTGTGTTTTGATTATTAAACTTAATTTATTGCTATTATTATTATGAAAATTATTTCTTCATTAATACATAAATTAAATTCTTTGTAATTAATTAATCCAATAATGAAAATGATTTACACTATACTAACAATGATTTTAAATGAGAATATATTCTGATCACTATATTTGACTTTTTTCGGTTTCATTTTTTTTTACTCTTTTTGATGAATTGCGATAAAAAATTCAATTTTCACTACAACTAGTCCTTCATTAAACTTTGCGTCGCATATAATATATCACTTTTTGCTTTATTTTTCTATTAAATCTGTCTCTACTAGTGCTCAGGCTATTAGAGAAAATAAGAGCGAGAACTCACTTAAGAGAACTGAAAAAATAGTGTCTCTTATGCTTAAATCAATGCTTGAATAGTTTGAAAAAATGCTTTACACTTGTTGTCAATGTTTTTGTTTAACTCTGTTGTGAATTCATATAAAGAGTATATTCTCTTTGTATGTGAGCGCCAGCAGAATGATTGTGAATCTATTAGATGTAGTGCAGAGCACAGGCACTCTATCCTATCGTTTGTTGAGATTGTTTAAGAAAAATTCAAAACTTAACTGAAGAACTTGAAGGCGAAGCTGAAGGAAAGTAGTGTTTGGAGTGAACCGATGATTAATGAATGTTTTGTTTCGCTTCTATTGAAAAATGGGCACTATTTTCAAGAATATTCTCTGCAATACTCGTATGGCTTCGTATAGTGGAGTACAAAGTAGTAGTAGTAGTAGTTGTAGTCGTATTAGTCTATTCGATGGCATTATCATCGCATATATCGCTTCCATTTCTTGCATGACTTTTCAATTAATTTTATTTTTGTTGCTCTCGACTGCAACTGTCACTGACAACTGGTTCCCAATCAATTCCGATGCCATTATAGGCAACGCTCTCTCAGTCTCTCAAAGAATTATGATTTTGTTAGCTCTCTCTCTCTCTCTCTCTCTCTCTCTCTCTCTCTCTCTCTCTCTCTCTCTCTCTCTCGCAGTGTTCTCTCATAAGTACTTCAAAAGTGACGACAATTTTTGACTCTAATCTAAAACACTTTTCTATACAAATAAATAACTTTTTCTTTATATATATTTTCAAACTTCAAACTCATTGCCGAGAAGTTTGTACAAAATTTTTGATCAATTTTGACGCCGCGTTCTCTCCATCTCTGAATGTATGGCAGAATTGATCCATAAAGCAAATGATCGTCATTTATAGCCTTCTCTGAACATTCCCTTATCATATATTCCTCTCCTTGTGCTCTCTCTGTTCACTGATTGATGCCTTTGACGCCAATTTACACTTCATATCACACAATGCAATGAAATTTTTACTCATATTCTACGATACGTGCGATTCATTTGCTCTCAAATTCATACTAATATCATATCATATATAATAACATAAAACTATATTAATTTAAAAATATTTCTAATGGCTTAGCATTTCGGACAAAACTCATCTATGAATTGATTAACACAATTAAAAAGTTTTCAAAAAATATTAGTTTAATGTCGACTATATTTAAATTTAATCTAATTTATAGAAATAAATATATCTATAAAAGCGGAAAATCTGTTAATTTGTTTAATTAATTGTTTATTTTTTAATTTGATTTATATTTTTTTACTGAAAATTATTGTTATAAACAGAAAACCATTTATTACATAATATAAGTCATGTGATACTTAATCTATTTTTTCTCTCTTTCCTTATTCTCTTCACAGAAATAGTCTTTTATATTATTATTATTTCTCTATTTCGACAAATACTGGCGAAATACATGAAATCCATTATATTTTTTGGTTTACTTTATTTGAGTTACTATAGAATTCCGGTTATTATTACTAAACTAACAGTTTTTCACTATAACTCAACTACAGATTAGCGCAAACTTTCAATTGTGTTCTACTTTAGAAATAATATATATCTTGGTATAACTGAACTGAACTGAACTAATCGATTCGACAATTATTGTCGTTAAGTTAAGGACAGATAAATATCGGTTCAAAACTCCTAATGTAGTGAACCGGTAGTCGATTCTGTGTTCTATTGCTTCACTAGTCGTTAGATTTTCATTAACAGACAGATAAAAGTCAACAAAAAATATAATAGACTTCAAACCCAATTCTTTTCGTAAACACAAAATGGAAAACAATTTTTTCATACTTCTGGGTATAATTTATTTTTATCGTTCGATTCATATATAGTATACTTTTTGGTTATTCTATTAATTAATTTATTTATTTTCCATTTTATTACAGAATATTCTTTAAGTAATTTTATCGACGGATAGAATTTATTTGTTCGCATGCATTGAAATTTCAATGAAAACATTGTTAAACAAAAACTTTAATCTAAAACACGCCTAAGAATTCACTTTAAACTACCGTTCCTTTTGTGCAAAACTAGCATTGATTAATTTTATACTTAATGTAATGCTTTTTGTTCTATTCATCCATTCTATCGATGGGTGAGTTCTTCGTCGCTTTTTCTGACCAAAAAAAGTTTCTGTGCTTTTCAATGAAAACCAATTACCAGATTCTTTAGTTAAGGGAACGCCTTCTTTGTCCTAAGCGTTAGACTTAATGCTATTAATTTCAATTATAGATCCTTTAATGTGTCATATATTGATTGCATTGCACTTTTTGCACAACATTTTTAGGTACAATTGATTTTCAGGGAGAGAAGTGAGAGTGGATTTTTAGAAACTATGCGCATGCAAGTTTATGGCTAAGAAAAGTATAAGCAATTCAATTAATCAAATATTAAGATTAGGTGTTTTTCACGTTTAAAACGTTCAAACTTTTTAACCATTCGTTGACTTTTGAATTCTAAACCAAAACATTTTTTGATTCATTTTTTTCTATTTATCGTTGAATTAGATTTATTTTCATTGATTTTAATTTATAAATATATCTCATATACATTATTGTCTTTGAATTATAATATTTAGTTTGAGTGCAAACTTATCTTCTATTAGTAGTCTTAAGTCCAATATCAGACTTGACTCCCAATTGACTATAATTTGAGTGCAAATGATAGCGGAAACTAACACTTGTAAGCGATTAGAGACCGAAAATCTCATCGAAATTTCACTAACAATAGAGATGTGATGTCTGAGCGAACGTTTAGACCAAAAAAAAACTTGACTTAATGTAAATGCCTTCTGCAGTACAGTTAGAATTGTCTGCTGATCCTCACCAGTAAAGTAAAGATTGAAAATGTAACCAGTTCAAAATTATAGTAGTTGATATTTATGCTAAAGTATTTTATATTGGTCAGTTTGGTTCAAGTATGCTTCAAGTGATGTGGATCAATTAAATGCAATCTGAAAAGAATGTACGTTCAGATGATTTTGACTGTACGTCATAAGCATAGCAGAGAACATAAATGGCTCACAACTGCTGATAAAAAAGTTAGTTTGAATGGAGGGATAGTTTTGATCAATTTGTTTAGTCGTCTGAACATTGATATAACTCTTTCCCTAAAATACAATCCATTCTTCACTAATGGGTCCAACAATTCGATTATTTTAGGGTTTTTTCTTAACATTTTTCACTATATATTAGCGACTCTTTTGTCAATATATGAGCTTAAACTGGAGAGAGAGAGAGAGAGAGAGAGAGAGAGAGAGAGAGAGAGAGAGAGAGAGAGAGAGAGATATAT
>JAQIWA010001335.1:0-19151 GCA_034693305.1 Eueremaeus valkanovi | reverse complement strand
AGTTCACTTTAGAGCGGATTTAAGATTAGTTTTAATTTAATAGATATTTAGAAAATTCAATATTAATTGAAAACAAAAATTCATTTCTAAACAATTTCTTTAATTCTGTTCACAATTTTTATTCTTTCAATGAATTCATTTCTAAATATTAATATTAATGCAGTTTTTGTTTAATTTTATTCTTAATTGAAATAAATTCATATTTTGTTATCATTTATTGCATATTTGAATCAAATATTTGACTGAAATAATAAATCGTTTTCTATTGTATGTGAAATGAGAGCATTGGGAACAACCAAATTGTGTAGACTTCTGTAGACTTCGTTTCTTCCGATGGATTTGTCTTTAATCCAATTCATATAAGTATTATTGAATTATACAGTTTTTCGGTTTAAAACACATGGATTCTGAGTCTGAAACTGATTCGACTCTTCATTCTGTATTTATACCCAGGCTATTTAATGTGTTGATCAGGTAGACCAAGGCTTATTTAAAGCCTTTTAATTCTATTTTCATTATTCAAAGACTCTGTTTACCCAAACAAACTTGCATTTAAACACATGAATCAGACGCTTAATAATGTGTCAGACTCAAATTATATTAATCTCCTGTAAATAGACGACAAAAATAAATAAATATTTAAATTTAAAATTCATTACTTTTTCAACTATTATTTAATCATGTATTTTTAGTTTCTAATGAAATAATCCAGGTTTAAATCAGTTGAATATTAGTTCTGTTTTCACATTATTATCTTATATTCAGTTAAATAATTATTAAAATCTGTTCCTTAAGTCGATTCTGACCTTCTCTTCAAAGCATTATTAATACAAAGACAGGAATAATAATGAATCGAAAAACAAAATATAATTTATCTAAAAATATATTTAAATAACTGAACAAAATGTATATCAAAAGCGAGACAAAGAGTTAAAACAGAATTTAAGCCTTACATGAGTTGAGATAAGTTTCAAAATTTTTTTCTTTTGTTTAATTGCTCTAAACCTTGAATTTTGTTTAAAATGTTTCGTTGAATGGAATTGTTTTTAATTGCTCTGAAATGTCGAGACATTTAAACAAAATGTAAAATATATTTTAAAAAGTATTTTTCATAAAGAAAATCGTGAATATGTGCTTACATGCACTCCAGTCATTAAAAATAAATAGCAGCAAGTTAATTTATGTTACATAAACCTTTCAAATATCTAGTAGTCAGACAGACATTATTTGTAACAATACTTATAATGATTTTCTTATTTAACATTGAATTGAATTTAAGACTTTAAAACTGTTTCTTATGTTTAATTGAATTCAATTCATTCGATTAATTAATAATTTAATCGGAATTTTAAATAAAATATTTTTATCTTTTTTCCATAGTTTTCAAAATCAAACCAAAACTAATAATAAGTTCAAAAATCAAATCAATAATTATTTAACGATTATTCAAATGATTTTTATCAAAGAAAAAGAAAATCAAGTTTTCATAACATAAATAGGGAAGGGTAACATATAGAAAGTTCAAATATCATCAAGCTAAGACTTACAGCAAGGTATATTTTAAGACAAAATAGTTTCAATTTTGAATCAAAAATGAAATTAAGACAATTTAACCTACGATGCAATAAATGTTAGCAGATTTTTACCTTGTTTTGTATTTTGGGCAATGCTTGAGCATAACTCCTATATCCTTGATCATATCTGTTTTCGTATCATAATATTGAAGGCTTTCATTTGCAATTCAAAAGTTTTTTATATTGAATGCAAATTATTCTTATATTAATAATTCAAATCAGAATTATTTATAATACTATTTAAATATCTATTGAAAAATATGATATTATATCAAAAATATTTATTGTCTTACTTTGAAAGTAAAATAGAGTATCGAAAGAGAAAAAAAATTGATTTGCAGTCAAACCATAATTTTATGCACAATTATATTATTCATTATAATTCAAATTTATTTAAATTATTTTAAGCGTTTGTTAAATACTTTCATAGATTATATGCCATAAGAATTGAAATTCAAATATTATTTTAGTAATAATCTCAACGAAATATTTTATGCAATTTTGTATTTTCCAAATGAATAAACTTTTTAATTATCGGAATCGTTTAAAATCAAAGAAAAGATTATTAGTATTCCTTAAAACTTCATAAATAGGTTATTGATTGATAAGTTTTAAAGTTAAATATCAATTATTATGTAAATTAAACTTAACTTTCATTCAAATTAAGTTTAAATTAAACTAAATTTAAGCAAAACTTATAATTATTATAAATATTAGTTAATATTCTGTTTCATATGATTTCCTTAATCTGATTAAAAATATTTACAATAAATCAATTGAATGAATGATAAAGTCTTATGAATTGAATAACAATTTAAATATAATATAAAATTGTAAGCAATTAATCAATGGTCTGATCTTGAATTCCGGGTACAAATATCTATTGAAATACTGTAATATACAGTTCAGTCAAATCTTTTAATTTATACCATTAAAGTAAAGTCAATTTTTAATAGATCAAGGACTTACAAAGAGCAATATATCACATTGATACTTTCCTTTTACAAGCTTTATTATTTATGTCTAATTCAGGTCCTGTATTACTGTTTGAATACTTCATCCTGGACATTTCCTAGCTACAGTGATATAAAATATTATTTTATTTATATCACAACTTATGACAAACACGTATTAATATTTACTCGAACTATAATTGTTGGAAAAATGTTCCACACCAATTAAAGACGATATTTGATAAATAATACGAATGCTTAGCAAAAAAAATACCAGTATAAATATATTTTATCATAGTTTACTAGGCTATTTTGTCTGGGCTGAGCTGATAAAGTAAAGTTCCCTTTTGTTTTTGAAAGACTGAACCAGTTAAATTGTTATTATAATTTAATGAAGTTCATCTTCTCAACATAAAATTATCTTCATTTTGCTCTTGCTAATTTAGACCATCCGTTGAATTATTTGACTCACAGAAATTGTGAGGTTGACCCCCCAGGCAGTGTTGACCAAATGAGCTCTTTGTGCCCAAAACAGGTTTAATTGTGACCACAATTTAAATAAAAAATGTATTTAAAGTGAAATAATTAATTGAAATCTGAAGTAAACTATTATTTTATTTTTTCTCTCAACAAACAAACGGAATATAATTATACGATTCAGAGACTCGTTATTAAAAATATAGATTTAATCGTAATTTAAGGAATATTTACGAAAAATAATTCATTTTGTATTAAACAACTCATAAATCTTAATGTGTGTCACAAATCGGAGATCAAATTCAGAACATCCAACACAAAACAAAATCGTTAAATAAACTCATCAAGATGATTGAATTCTGTTAATTTATTTATACTTATTATAACATTAATTATTATCAAAATCATTGAGAGGTGAGAACTATTATATAAGATGAGAATATTTACAAATTAAGCAAGATTAATATAAATAGAGTACATATTATATCAACCAATTATGCTATTAAGCCGTTAGCTATCATTAAATTATTAAATACAGCGATATATCAAAGAAAAAGTCAAAATTTAAGACTAATTTCTTCAGAAAAAAAACTTGAGATTGAATTTCATTAAAACTGAATTAATTTTTTATAGACAGTAATGACCGCCAACTCATATGAGATAAAGGGATGACTGGAATGGATCTAAAAATACAGAAATGAGTCCTCATTTTCAACGGAACAGATAAACATTTAAATGTTGGCACCAGAGATGCGGCTGTAGTGTAATGACCAGGTCAACTTGTAGATTGTCAATTGATTGTGGGATAATATTTAGGTTTTTGTACATAATCTGTGAAGTTTGAACATTCCTTCTCTGGAAACTATAATAGTAATCACTGTACCAGAGTGATTTTTAATGAATCATCCTTGTTAATCATTCGACCAAGTAGTTTCTAAAAATAAAGCAACATTTCAAAATATACTCTAGTTTCTAGCTGTGCTCTGGCTCAAACAAAGAATCATTCTGAATAATAAGCATAATTTAAATTCAAATATACTGTAAGTTCAATATTAGCAAGATGCAATATTTCAATTTGTAATACACTGTTGATTATCACATTGTTCATAAAAGTTCCCTAGTATGACTTTCTTTAGAGAAATTAATCTAGCTATTCTAAGTTAATTTTTTTTACATATTTTACCTTTTGATTGCAATCAACAGAATTATCGGAGAAATCGCTGAAAAATTGTCGAAATTCTTAACTTAATTCAAGTTTTCTTTGCATTTCATTCACTCTTTCAAAAGAGATAATAAATTATGTTTTTCTTCAGTATATTCAGTGCATATTCAGTGGTTTTATTTTTATTTTAAGCCTAACTGGAAATGTTAACTAAAACAGAGTTAACTGCAGTATAACCTAATTTCTGAGGCAAACATACAAAGAGTACTTTTCTGAACAAAACTTGCTCTCTGTTGGAGGTCTTATATACCAATCATATAATACATCATATAATACAGTATAATATGAATACCAGAACGAAATGAGTTGTGAGTGAGTGAGGGATAGGGAGAGAGAATCTGAGCAAAGGATTAGTTAAAGACAAGTGTTTTACAGTTCAATTCGGGATCAACTGTCAGAATGTGGCGGAAAATATATATTTTAGTTAAACAACATTATAGTTATTAAACCAGTCTTTTATATATGTTTTAAGTCCTATCCATATATTTACTGTTATTGTTATTATATTCGTTACAGTTATTCAGAATAAATATTTTTAGCATAAAGTTTGTGTTGTATTATATATTTTTTGTTTTTTGTTCCTCATATTTGATATTATTTTCTTCATTCGGATTAAGGAATTGTTAGAATTGTTTTATATTTGAATTTTTTAAAACTTTATTTATATTTGTTTTCAATTCTTATTTCGCATTTTGTTTATGCATTGAATTAGTTATTCATAAAATATGATAAGTCGGCGAAAAATATTGTCTCGTTCTGATGGCCAGGAGTGCAGCGATATATACCAGTGCGATGGGGATGATGTCTGGTTCAGTGCAGACAAATTCATTGAAGTAAGGAATCGATTATTTAATTATATTTTGATATTCAATACTTATATAAGAAGTTTATACTAAAGTTTGAATCTACACTGGATACTTTCCTGCATTGCTACAATATACCATGTAGATTTTTTACCCATCTTATCTATCATATTTTTTATCAAACCTATCACTCAATCGAGAATTTTATCAATAATTCAATAGTGTTTACGATTTATTCTCACATTTATTAATATATAGAATAAAATTGCAACTAGGCATAATTCAAATAGGTAATATTGATATAGTCCCTCTTCCATAGCTAAAGTTCCTCTCTAATAAACTAGAAACAGATTGAACAACAATTAATTGGTTGATGTAATTTCAAAGGTCTGCGACTTTTGTTTCATAACAATGTTATTCAGTATTTTCTAATTTCAAATCCAATCCCGAATCGATTAAAACAAATACATGAATACATGGCTTACTTATGATAATAACACATAATTCTGGGAATAACATGAAAACAATTGACTCGATTATGAAAAGCAAAACAAATGAAATGTTGACAATGAAAAAGATATCTAATTTTTTTTAAATTACACTATATTTGAAAACTAGTTATTATCTCTGAAAAAAATAGTTCAATAAAGTTCTCAAAATTATTCCCGTTATCTATATATCGCTGTGTTTTGTGTCTTTGAGTTACTTTACTGTTATTGAGGATCAAATCAAAAGAAATTTTATGTAATTTTATTGAAAAGCATTACTTGTTTTTTGCGATACTATTGTTGAGCCGTTAAGTAAACTTTTATTTCTCTGAATCTTAAAAAATATTTTCTATAAGAAAATTGTTAATACTATTGATATTAATATTACATAAAAACTTATTTTTAGCCAAATTAGAGGCAATTCATATTATATTTTATATTTTTCTGAACAAATAAAAGTAATTTCTATTTTTGAGTCAATAAGTGAAACACTTATTCCTATTTCAAAGTATTCATAAATTTCATTGAATTTTATCTTCAATTTTGACAAAATGTTCTGTAGTTTAGGCATAGATTTAAAAGAATTTTCTTGATTATTATACTCTCTTATATATGCTATACTCCGGGTATATTATATAAATACAAAATCTAAGATTATTTTTTGAAAATAATAGCAACAAAATTGGACGATAATCACTAATCAGTGTAGTTTAGTCACTGAATACTATTTATTATAAAAAAAAATCCTAATACAGGTTGAATATTAGGTTATAAACAATATTCCAGGACAATTACAATCAACATTTTATGACTTTGATACATACCATAGAGATGTGCAAGATCATTGTGGTATTTAGTTGAAATAAAGAGAGACTTAAACCAATGCCACTTTATTTATATTTTGTTTAATATTTATCTCTAAGCAGGCTAATTTATCACTTCTAATTTGAAAGCATTTTTAATGTTTCTGCACAATTCTGGTCATCTGTTTGACCCCTCCCTATCCACCCACAGATTTATACCTAAATTAAATTCTTTTGTCTTTCTATTCATACAAAAAACTGTTAATATCTGATGATATGTTTCGGGTTATTATCAGTGAATACTTCAGAATAGCTTATATTTAACTCAAAATTAGTTCCGAAGATAAATAGTTGAGGAAACGAACCGGAATAAACTGAATAAACTTATTTTCATTTTCCATTACTATTTTAATTAACTTTCATTTATTTATTGTATAATTCATTTGAGAGAACAAGAGATAACGAGAAGATAAATGAAAATAGTTTTTCCCATACAATAGAATTACACTATTTTTAAAAATCAAAACAAATATATATTTAATTCAATTTTTATTTAAATGCGATTTTCTTAACAATAAATCAGATAAACAATTGATAAACGAGTTAAGTCTTTATGATTTATATTGTGTTTAATTATAAGTGAATTGTGTAGTAATGTTGACATGAGCTAGTACAGTTGCAATGCTTATATTTAGTCATGCATATTTCATTTGCATACGAATTATTGCTACAAATGATATATTGATTACCAGATGCTAGATATGAGCCTGGTGCAGAGATAGGCAATGTATCTGACGACAGAGGGGGTAAGCCACAAATTTTGGATATGGGGTACAGGTAGGGGTAAAATATGTCGTATATAAATGTTTAAAATGCAATATCAAGTTCAAACGCGTAAAAAATCGCATTGTTAACATTTTTTTACCCTGCTTTATCATGGAATTGACCAATTTTTTGGGAAAAACTTTAATTGTAATCAAATTTTCGCTTCCGAATCAATGGGGATCCGTCGCCTCGCGACAAAACAGAGGAGGTCTCCGTCAAACATCGAAAAACAGAGGAGGGTCAGCCTCAGCCAAAATCCTAGAATGGGCCTGCCCCCTATTGCTTATCTCTCGTCTGGTGTCATCATAACACACAAAAGGAAAGTTCACACATCAACTCAATAGTTAGCAGGTTAACTTTCAAA
This sequence comes from Eueremaeus valkanovi, assembly GCA_034693305.1. Taxonomy (NCBI): domain Eukaryota; kingdom Metazoa; phylum Arthropoda; class Arachnida; order Sarcoptiformes; family Eremaeidae; genus Eueremaeus; species Eueremaeus valkanovi. Next base: position 11,642 of record JAQIWA010001335.1, on the reverse strand, counting down.
AGCAGTTCTAGTATGCTGTTTCAAATGGAAAGTTCCAAGTTCAAACACTACTATTTTCAACATAAAAATGTCATCTTTGAACTGCGTTTGAAATGTAACATGTTACCTATTGAGTTGATTTGTCACCTCTCCCCTTGTTTGTTATGATGGCACCAGACTCATATGCACGGGAAGGCTGAACTGTTTTGCAGGCTCTGTTGATTGGTATTACAGTCTAGTTTATCACAAATGTCAATTAATTCAATGGTCTAGAAGATTTTTGAGCATAATTGAACCTGTCTAATATTATTGTTAACATTTCCAACCCTTCTATAATATATTTTTAATAATCACTTAAATGTATGGTTCAATGAGTCGCCTATTTTCATAATCAATATTATATTCGAGGATTGGGTGAAAAATTACATTATATTACAACTGAAATAATTGTTTGCATGAAAATCAAGACATTATAATAAGAATAACAATCAAATCCATACTTAATTACTAGTCTGAAAGTGTAGGGCAAATAGTTTTCAAAAATGTTGCGACAGTTTAGTCAAAACTAAAATAAGATATTGTTTTCATAACAACTATTCTTATGTACAGTAAAGTAAATCTCTTATAGTTATAAAAATGTTCAAAAATGACCCAGAGATGTATTTTGTATTATTTGAATAAGATCATGGTCATGCTATTAATCATACAGAACCAATAAGAGCTTAATAAATGTTGATTTCAAAATGCTGTCCCTATTTTATTACCGAGGTAGTACTTTAGTACACCCCCATTCGCATCTGATTTTTCAGCACCTCTTATTCAGACCAGGAGTATAACTGCACATAATTTGACCATAAAATTCCGGTTTATATATTCAATAGTTTCCAAAATATTTTACTTTTCTATTGAATAAATATTTTCTATATTTAGAAATCAGTTATTCATTCGATTAAAAAATTATTTATTGGATAAAAAAAATAGATTACACTGTTATTCACTGAATAAGAATTAAGGGTTTGGCTGAGACTCGTATTCAACTAATTAATCAGATTTTTCTATTTTACTTTCATATAAGCCGTGAAGTTATAAATTGCTTACAATTACTATTGAAATAAGATTTCAAAACAGAAACTTAATTATTAAACGAATTATTATTTTTCTCACTCTTTTATAGTTTTAATGAATAGAAAGATAAAAATTAAGTTAAAAATCTATTCATATTATAGATTAATAATCAAATCAATAATCCGATAGTTAATAGGAAATTGTTTTATAGCTTTAGGCGATTAGAAAGTCTTTTATTTCTTAAGCCAAACGAAATTCTCTTTCAAAAACTTAATTAGTTTTTTGTTTTTATTTATAGGTTTTTATATTGATTTTCAGACAGAAATTCATTTGCTTTTTACTTAATATAGATTTGGATCAAATGAATTGATCGTTATTTGGCTTCATTATCATAAGACAGATTAGTTTCATAATAATTGAAAACATTTATTAATCAAAAGATACCCCAAAAGCGAAGCCTAAGTTCACACAAATAACTATCGAAATATTTTTGCTATAAATACATGAAAAATAGATTAAATTCAAACAAAATTTTATGGCTATTAATGATATGAATTCCAGTCATTGCACTAACAGTTATATTCAGTACTATAATGAAAATTGATTTATCTTTAATCTAATAATTTAGATAAAGGTCTAAATTTGAAAAAATAAATTATAAATTATTATATAAACTATAGTAACGTATAATCAGAGAAATGATCCGTTAATTCATTTATTAAATTAAGGAAAAAATGTATTTTTAGTATTTGTTTTGAGTACTTGCTATCGGAATCGCTTACTATTTCTAAATTAAAAATGTTTTAAAATTTGCCTTAAGTTATATTAAATATGAAATAAACTTAATTATTATCTATGTGTGAGTCAAAACACTGTCAGTAGTCTGGATAGGATTTTGAATAATGTTTTCATACACTCATCCATTTTAAAAAAGTTTTTGAAAAAAATACGATTTGAATAAAAAGCTTTTGAAATATTTAATTAAATGCTATATTTAGTGACTATAAAAATGATGAATTGTATGACTAAATTAGGATTTTTGTAATAAAATATAGTAAAGCAGAAATTTTAATGAATATTTTATTTTTCTTTTTTCTCTAAATCTATATTTTTCTTAATAATTATTGAATTAATTATATATTTTTTCAATTTTTTGTATTGATATTGAGATAAAAATTGCTTATTATATATGAGTTTTGATTTTCTGATAATTGCGTCAATTCTTGCGATACGTTTATCAAAAAAGTTTTTATAAAAAAAATAAAAAGTTATTTAAAAAATAAAATTATTATAAATTAATTCTCATTTTCTGTTTACTAAAAGGGAAAAAGTTATCAAAACTTTTATTTCTTATATTAATTTATTGAATATTTTATATTTTAACGACTTTTTTGATATTGTATTGAATTTTTGAGATCATATGATCTGAAAAATGTTCGTTAAATTAGATTTTGATTTCATGAGTAGAACTAATTGATTGAATAATACAATTGTTGTTAATTAATCTTAATTTGTTAGCTAATTATGAGTTGCCTTAACTATAATATTGTCTCTGAAGGATATCATGTCATATAATAAGATAGTGAATATGAATTCACGAATAAACAGATGAATACAATAAGAATATATTTCATTCGCTTTAATGCAACTTAAGATCTGATTATAAACAATAGAAAAACGTTAAGAATTATAAGCAAATTATCGAAAAACTATAAGAATTTTGAAACAAAAAAAATTTATAAGAATTTGCATAAAAACTGAAATACAAAACCATTTTTGCAGAAAAATCAAAATGAAATATAAATCCAAATTTTTTTCCATAAAAAATATGTTATTTTTTAATTCAAAAGTATTTTTGCGTTTCTTTATCTCAATTGTGGGCGAAATATAACTGAATTTATTATATATTTTATTTTTATTTATAAATTATATTACTTTCCAAACAAGTATTGATAAAAATTAAATTAAAAACATATTATTTTTTTCAATTTTTTATTTGATTGGAACGCAGTGATGTGCAAGGTGCAAATCTAATCATAATAGGATTTCATTTTGAATTGTTCAGAATTTACCTGTAGTTCAGATTTCAGTTTATGACTGTAAACCAGGCGGCAAAAACCATCCATGCTCTTTAGCTCAGGAACTCAGGAAATAAGTGCTTGCTTTAAAGACCCAGATTCTTTTATACCTACTCCGTTGTATTTATGTTTATTTAAGATTAACTATGAACTTTTTATTTTTGTCACCTTTGTTAACATTATATGATTTATATGGCCAACCATTTTAAGCCCATAGTTCTACCCCCAGCTATAACCCGTCTGAGTTGACCGAATTGCCACAAATTCATTATTCAAAAGATTAGTCAAATTAATTCCCTTTTAAAGTATTTAACAAAAAGAATAACAAAAATATATATTAAAAATAATCGGTTTTACATATATTTGATCTTATATTAAATTATACTAATCTATTAAACCACAACATATTTATCAAGGAAAATATTAAAACATATAAAAGACAGATACAGTATTTGACAAATTCAAACTGATCAATTCTATTTCCTTGTTATACTCAATATTTAATTGCTTCCAAATTTCAATAATAATTATTGTATTTTTTTAGACTGATTTCCCGATCGGATTGATTACACACAGTTGTAGGCCATACACATAAATGACATGGATACTAAAATAAAAAAAATGATCATAATTAAGATTTCACAAAAAATTATCTAAAATTGTATTAATTAACACCTTATAAGTGTAAATCAGACAATTAAAATTGCCCCGGGTTGCTATGACCATTTGTTAATCTAGAGTAAAATCTAAAAAGGTACTATTAAATCGACACACTCTTTGTGAACTAACTATAAAATACAATCGAGATAAGTGTAGACATAATAATTGCTATAATGAGCCTTGAGCTTGATCTCTGGGCTTCACTCGAGAACATTGAGGCTTTATTTATATTCAATTGTATTCTAATATTTCCTCAATTATTCCGTTTATGTCATATCTGTATCAATAAAATGTCATTATATCAGTGAAAGTTGATGGATGACCTCAGGCGCCAGCAGTAAAAAGTAAAACGACCAATAGGCTGATTTTATGAAAAAGTATCAAGTTGCCTTAAATATTAATGTATAGCAAATTGCATACAAAGTATTAATCCATTTTAACCCAATTTCTAAGAACTTATGTTCAATCGAAAAATTATGCATAAATTCATCGAATGGCTCATAAATTTTGGTCAAAAAAAATTATTTTTTTAGTAAAAATTTAAATAAGTTTATGTAAAATATGAGTCGATTAGAGTTTAAAATTACTGTAATTTTCTCATTAAGTAATTACTAAATTATCGTTTGCTTGGATCAAATTATTTCATTAACATAATTGGTATAATTATTCAAATTTTTTAGAAATAAAATACAAAAATAGATATGAAATGAAAAACAATATACAGTATAATATGAAAATCATTATTAATTTGTTTATTCAGTAATTCAATGCTAATTCATATTAATCTTAATTATTCAGTAAATTATTTGAATATTTTATGCAAAAAATACTTGAATCTCATAAAATTCACACATTTTTGATATCTTTAAAGTTATTAAAATTCTTGAGTCGTATTCCGAATGAATAAAAGCGTGAAATCTGTTTATAAATAAATATTCTTATCTGAATATAATTTAAAAATTATGCATGCTAACTTGTTAACCACCATATAAAGCAATCCAACACTTTATTTATAATCTAGTTCTATAAAATAATTCAAAATTATTTATTAAAATTATATTCGTCTATATTTACAAGTCTGGAAAATCTTTCCGCATTCCCTTGCATATGAGTCTGGTGTCATCATAACAAACAAAGGGGGAGTTAATACATTACCTCAATAGTTAACAGGTTAACTTTCAAAGCCAGTTCAAGTATATGGTTTCAAATAAGATTTTTTTGAAAAGCACTGTTTGAACTTGGAACTTTGCCTTTGTAGCCATATACTTGAACTGTGTTTGAAAGTTGCTGTGTTAAATCCCCCTTTGTTTGTTATGACGACACCAGACTCATGTGCACGGGAAGGCGGAACAGTTTTTCAGGCTCTTATAATGATTTATATTCATTTAGATAAGTGTCAGGTTAATATACTGGGTCGCATAATGAGTTGGTACATTTATTTATATTTTACTTAAATAGTAATATATTTTAATTAATTGTAAAAATTTATAAATTATTTCTTTATTTTTAGTTTAATCTGAAAATAAATAAGTATTAGAATCGATAAGATGTGACAAATATATTGTTTACCATTCAGACAATTTATATACAGACTACCCGGGGTATTATGAACTGGAAAAAACACAAATTCAGTTTTGTCCAATTAATTTGAACTATTCTAATGACTCTAATTCGCAGATTATTTTATATTTATGACAGAAATTATTATTATCTAATCGACTCATATAGTAATCAATTCGTTTTGAAACATGTTTTCTATTTGAACACAAATTTTATCTATATTTTTGATTATCTTTATTAACAATTGCCATATATTGATATGTTATCGGTTAGCAGATAGAGCTAGATGATCCAGACAGACAAAATACACTGCACGTAATTACATGCTTTGATAAATTCAATCTTAATTACTGGCAATAACTGAAAAATATTAAGATAATAGCTATGAATATATTCAAAGATCGTAACAATTTCTATAGTATTTAATTGAACTAATGCTAAAATACAGTATAATATAAATGTTTTAATTATTTAAAATTTTAAACTCTTTCCGGACAACAGCACTCCTTAGAATTAAATGAGCAGATCTGTCCGGAAGAGTTTTTAAAAATTCAGATTGTTCCGGGCAAATAATACAGAGAGAAATTGTATTTTTAGATCCTGAAACACAGCAAACATTTCACACAAATTATGACAATTAAAGAAATAATAAAAAGAAGAATAAAATCTTTTTATAACTGATTTTCTCATTACATGCAAATCAAAAATTATAAACATTTTATAGATTTTTGTTTTGTATTATTACATAAAGTCTTTCAATGTTTGACAGAATTGAGTTAAATAAAGGAAAATATATGAAAATATGATTATTTCAAAAATAAATCAAACAATAAATATAAAAACATAACGGATTAGTGCTGTATATAAAATAAAAAACAGTGACCTTTGAAAAGAATATATTTATTCTGTTGAGTGCTTTTGCTGCACGAATTCAGCATTCATTTAATTATATGTAAAAACCATAAGTAATGCACTCATTTCGAGTATAGCTCATCAGAAGAAATGCTTCAAAAATTAAAGTATAGAGAAATTCATGATTTATATAGACTTTTGTTATTTTCATAGCTATTATTATTTTATGCACAAAATTAATAACAAAATTAATAATCATTACTATTATTCTATAAATACAGTCAAACCATTTTAATATAATCTGGTTATATACTACTCGATTGTACACTGAATATTAATATACTGTACTATTAAGGAAAATGATTGAAAGTATAATTTAAAAATGGTTTTGACTGTAAAACAGTTTTGTTTTCTTTTTTTAAGATAAATTGAAACTTATTTTCGAATTAATTTCATAATTAGGATCACATTCAAGAAGTACTTAAGAAATGGGATCAAATCGATGATGAGATATGGGCTAAAATAATTTGCATGGAAAGGAACCATAGAGTGGCCAAAGCGTACGCCAGGTCAGCCACACTCAGCATCAATGGCTCCGATCATGGTTTCAGTGACACTCATATCGGGCTCAACGGCTTCAGTAACGCCAGAGATAAGAGAGTTAACTTTGTGCGCCTGTATGTCAGACAAGGGGTTAGACTCAAAGTCGAACAGTCAGGTAATCGGTATTCCCATTAAATATACTGTATTATACTGTAGAGTAGACTAGGGTCAGTTTAATTCCGGTTATAACGAGTGATAAAATTGCATTTAGATTACATGAAGTGTTAAATGAAAAGCCGAAACATTTTCATAATTATTCTAAAGGAGAGCTTATTTTGTATTTCGTGTATTCAAGCAATAAATCCTCTGTATATGAGCCGGAATTTTAAGTATTCATTAATTAATTTGTGTTTAACTGTGAATTCATTTAAGAAATAAATTTAAAAAAATTTGATACAATATATGACTCAAATTGATTGATATTTTCAGGCGATATCATAATAGAGAGACTCAACAAAAGCAATGTATTTGTGAAGGGCTTCGAAGCGGTTGAAACGACTGCCAACAATCATGTATTACTTGAATACCAGAAACCAATCAAATTGTTTGATATGAAGAAGTTTCGGACGGATGTGATCAAAGAGCTGACCACAGCTTCATATCCGGACAGAAAATGTTTGGAACGTAAATGTGTTTCGTGTATAGCCTTCGTCAGAGAGTCGCCACAATTGCTCCAGACTCCTATTTGGTGTCTCGTTATCAATATTCTAGCTCTGGATCTGCTTAAGTCAAAACTACTAACTCGTATGTCGTTATCACTTCTGAAATAGGGATAGCCAGCGGGGTATACAACATAATCCTGTTATTCAATGTCATCAAACATTCTTTATGACTCCCACTATACCCCTGCGTTCGCCCGACCTGGCTATCCCTAATTCTAAGCATATTATTAAAGTATAAATTATAATATTTTGATGACTATTGATAGCAATGAAAAGCATACCCCCATTGATGACCTTTAAGAGTGTATCGGATGAGTTGAACGGTAACTCTCATCACTTGATTAACTACAGAGATATGAATGGCTTTAATGGCAAAGAACGCAATATTCGTAACACAGATAATAACAGCAATAATAATAATAACAATAATCAATGTCTTTCTTCGAGTTTGCAAAATACGAAAAATCAATTCAAAAGCGATTATAGTTTTAATGATTTGAGTGGTAAGACATATATGAAAAACATACTTATAATAGCTTTTAATCAAAATATGTCAACAGATATAAGAGTTTATAAAATCAATGTTCGAGTCGTGAACTGAAAAATATTAAAAAACTTTTGAAAACCTTTAGATCAGAATTTCATTTAGCATTCAAGTCATCAGAAAATTATATGAATTATTCAAATATTATTTAACATACTTTCGAATAAAAATCATTTCTAATAAGAAAATCTCATTTCTCATAAATATAATGATTTCTAAACTATTTTTAACCATTTATTGACTAATTTCATATGTTTTCTGTTATTATATCTGAATTCATGTCTTATATAATCGTTAATAGACTTTCATATGATTTATAGGTTAATCAATTCATTTATATTTCATTATTTCCAAAAATAATTTAATGATTACATTAAATATACAATAAAATTGAGCCAAAACTTTGAAAAGACTATAAAAATATATTCTATTATAGCACTGGTATTATAAATATAAATTTTATTGTCAGTCAAACGAAAAACTAAACCAACAAAAATTATGCATTAGGTTCGGGTAAAATTCGGACTTATTTACAGTTATTTTTCTAGAAAATTAAATTTCCTCTCTCTATAAAACCAATGATTTTTTCATTTGAATTATAAAATATTTAATTAATTATTAAATTTGATGAACAGATGAATTGCAATGTTTGGGAATCAAAGCCCGTTTCGTCAATTCAGCCAAAAGTCGCGCCTCTTTTGCCTTTCCTGTAGAGTTGAGAAGCCGTGCACTCAAGTTAGACGAGTTGTCCGATAAGGGCAGTGTAGATGAGGGACGATTCGTCGATATATTCCCGGACAATATTTTTGGTGAGAGTCTAAAATACCCTCACACTTATTCTTTTTCTGCCTGGTACAACATAAAACTCCAATTTTGCTCGACTTTTATTATTAAATTAAAAATTAAGACATTTTTCCTTGCTCATTCTGCCCTATACCTTGCTCATCCCATGTTTATTTTGTGCCTGGTATGTTTAATGACATTTTTATTTTATTTCAGATCGAAATATAATGAATGGAAATAAAGTCAGAAAATTCCGAATACCCTCGTCAGCACTGATGCCCAAAAAGAAACAATAAAACTGAAAATCATTACGATTTTTCAAACTAATCCACTTAACCTTCATTTTCACAATAATCATGAATATTATCAATAATTTCTTCAATTTTTAATCATTTGTTTTCATATATATTTGGAAATAATGTTTAAGTTTTTGCATAAATGTCTCAAATTTTTCTTTTATTATTATTATTATTATTATTCTCTGTTAATTAAAGGGTAATCTAATCTTGTTCAATTCGGGAATTATTTAAATCTTAATCTTTTGCCGATTTATATAATCTGTTATAAATTGTTTGAAAGCGTTTTTTATTATTTTTTTATAAATAAATTAAAATTAAAAATAATTCTTTGATTGCTTTAAATAATACAAAATATGGATTGAATTATAATTAAACAAAACTTTAATTCTTTTATTATAACACAAGTAATTAGAGATGATTTTTACATAATGCTATCAAATAGACCCACAAGGAGATGAATTTTAAAAAAAATCCCACTTGCACATTTATAATTAAATAGAGAATATTTAAGAATCTTTTTTAAAAATAAATAATCCAGGTCTATGAGAAACCTCTGAGATCACTGTAGTTTAGATGCACAGTCCTGGTGAATAATAAAGAGCGGGTTAAATGTTAGTTTATTATAGAACTGTGCGAGTTCACAAATAATAATATATTATTATTTTCACGTGAAGTGCCCAGGTTTATCACTTGGTTGCCTTTGATTTTAACAGCTATACAACTGTATTATAAATTCTGAATTAATGAGCAAGGGCATGCTATTGCGTGTACTACTACTAATACTGTCCAGATCAGAGATAGGCAATGGGTCCGACGACAGGGGGTCAGTCAAAATTGTGGCCAAAAGGGGTGCAATGAATCAATTTTTTTGCACAAAAGTGCGCCCATTTTCGTGTTTTTCCGCAAAATCTTCCAAAATCAGAGGGAGGGTCAGCCTCAGCCAAAATCCTAGGGGGGGTCAACCCCCTCTACCCCCTATTGCCTATCTCTGATTCAGATGTTAGTTGTATTTGTGTAATCATTGTTTATATAATTATTTTGTTTTTAATTTAAACTTTTTGTTAGATTAAATGTACTTGTTCAATTGTTCAATATTGATTTAATGTTTTCTATTATTACAATTAAACTAATATTCGTTGAAAATAAATTAAAATTGAATACAGAGTACACAATACATCTAGGTCACAATAGATTTATCCAAATCAAGGTCATACTTTGAAGACCCTTGATCAAATTCATGGTTATACAGTTACATTTTTTGTAACAAATAATAGCATATTTAAATAGGTTTTTAGTTAAAAAGAAACCTGGTTTATGTCTTATATTAATCCATTGGTTCTCAACATATCCAGCAGAAGTAGAAAACTTGCCGCGGAGTCCAACAGGAAGTCAAATAAGTTATAAGTATAATCCTTACTTTTTTGCCTGAACAGAGTATTTGCCATATGATAAGAAATATCTCTCAGAAATATTCACAAATAACTCATTTGAGTCAGGTCAAATAAGTCATCAAAATTGAACTCAAATGATATTTTATATATAAAAATGACTATACGTTTGCATTCAATAATTAATAAGATTAGTTCAACCCTTAAATCACATCGAGATATATCTGAATTTCTAGTCATATATTAAAGAAATATCAGGAAATGGTTTGCATTGAATAACGTCAATATGAGAAGCACCCGAACACATTGAAACTTTGTTCTATCTCAGCCACGTTACTTTTTCTCGAGCCTATCTAGATTATAGTTAATATTCAGGCTATTCGGTAATACCTCTGTTTAGGTAAAATCGACCAAGTTTATAGTCATGATACAATAATGCTGATCAATCTTGCTTTCTATTAATTCATCTCTTAAGGATCTTAGCATAAAATAATTTGAAACATCTCTATCCTTAATCTAACCAATCGTACCATTGCTTAAATATTATTCGTTTTATATTATAGCGCCAGACTTGACATGATTCATTTTAAACAAAACAAGGCTGATAGCAGAATTACTTTAACTCCGCTTCGTAGAATATTGATTGATACAGATTTATTGTTTCAGGCTATCAAGGATTGTTGGAGAAAATTATATTTAGGTTTCTTTAAATTCTATCATTAACCCGTAGAGGCCTTTAATTGCCGCTTAAGCATAACCCGCTTGAATTTTCAAGTTATTCCTCAGCCTTTCCCAGCCATTCCCCAGCATTTTCTAGCCTTAGTTATTTCCAAGCCATTCTCAGCCATTCACTAACCTTTTTCAGCCATTTCCCAGCCATTCTCAGCCATTTCCCAGCCTTTCCATGCCATTTCCTAGCCTTTCTCAGCCATTTCGTAGCCTTTCTCAGCCATTTCGTAGCCTTAATCAGCTATTTCCCAGCCTTTCTCAGCCATTTCCCAGCCTTTCTCAGCTATTTCCCAGCCTTTCTCAGCTATTTCCCAGCCTTTCTCAGCCATTTCCCAGCCTTTCTCAGCCATTTCCCAGCCTTTCTCAGCTATTTCCCAGCCTTTCTCAGCCATTTCCCAGCCTTTCTCAGCTATTTCCCAGCCTTTCTCAGCTATTTCCCA
>JAQIWA010001334.1:0-19162 GCA_034693305.1 Eueremaeus valkanovi | reverse complement strand
ATCGATTTGGTTCTCATATAATATAATATTCGCAATAATTATAGAGATTTTAATATTTCTTTTCGTACTAACTATTTTTTCTTAAATATAATATATATTTATATAATAATAGCCATTAATATAATATAATATAATTTCTCAGCAAATAATCAAAACATAAATACAATGAAAACATTTATGCGATTACTTTATCCGATAGTAAAGAACATGTTTTTAGCCCTCATTTAAAAATTATTCTCATTTTCTTTCGCTAATCATTTAATGTATTATTTTTTACAATAAATTATTTAGATTTGAATTTGAAGTTATGTTAAATATCGTCTCATTTAAGTCCAACTCGTTTTGATGACTAACATCACCCGAATATAGTGCCATCAAAAGGTGACGACCCGTTCCGACCACGTCTTTCTCATTTAGACCGTATTCTTCCACTTCAGGCCTAACCAACAGAATTACAGTATTTTTTTTATTCAATTATTTTTTGTATAGATTTTTGTCGCATAAAAGCGATTATTGTATTAAAGGATTAATTGAGCGCTTCTTAAAACTTATACTCATTTTCTGTTTTCGTTGAAAAATAAAAGCATTTATAAAAATATTTGGATACAAGTGCTGCGAACATAAGGAAATGAATACTTTTGAAACAGTTTTGAAACGATTTTTTATTCCAAAACCAGTGCTTGGGTTAGGAATAAGAGACACACCTGTGCTATAAATCAGTATAAAAGACAAAACAGTTAAGCATTTCTTCCAAAACAACAAAATTAATACTAAAACTGAACTCTCGTATCGAAAGGGAAAGGATATGAAAAGGAAAGTCACACTCGAATGAGATTATAATAATAGGAAGGAATGTATGCTAATTGTGGACATACCTGAAGTAAGGCACGAGAATGAGAAGGAAACTGAGGATTATGACGAAGAAGGATGACTTGAATGAGGCGTTCTGGCCGGGAAGGGACAGGATCTTCTTCATTTTGACCAGAAGAGTGTCGTTCTCTTTCTTCAATTTGATCACTTCCTTCTTGAGCTGTTCGTTCTCGTGGTTCCTCTCGTCGAACCTGCGCTCCAAGTCCTCCAAATACTCTTTCTTGCGCTGTCGGGAACATTGGGCGGACTTCTTGTTTCGGATCTTTCGCCGAATTTTCCTCAATATTTTCTCCTCGTGTTTAGTCAGGGGTAGACTTCCTGACGGGAAGTCGTGGTAGCCTTCGATAGGAAATATAGGTTTGGGTTCAGTACCGGATTCATAGCATAGCTCTTAGACTACTGTACTGTAGCCTAACATTGGGTTCATATGCTCTCAACTGCTCTCATATCTACTCAGAACTGCTTATCACTGCTCAACACAACGGCATTGACTGCAACACAACTCAATCCAATCAAAGCATACCTTCTTTGGCCAGAAGTCGCTTCTCTTCGTCGGTGAGCACCAGGTCAGTGATCTTTATATTCCTGGGCGTTCGGCTTTTGGGCGACGTTTTCGGCGAACTCTTAGTACTCGAACTACTCGTGTATTCTTTCGGCTCTTTTTTGATTGCCTGAGCGCTCAGGAGTACTACCTGTGGGTAATCGTAGTTATGCGAAGACGAACTGTTACTACCAGTACTGCCGGAGTAACTGACCGGCGAATCGATGTTACAGTCATTGAGTTCTTCGCTATTTATTTCGATTTCGTTATCGATTTCTACTTCGCATTTGATATTAACAGTCGGTTCGGGACTCAGCGATACGTCAGAGCTTTTGCTCGAATCTGATGGACAGACAGTTAAGGGACAGAGAGTTTAGGACTTGGCTTAAGAATGTGTTAGGGACTTAATTCAGTGTTAATTAGGATTTAGTGCCAAATATCTGTTTTCATATGAATTAAAGCGATTATATATTTAAATATAAACTCAATTAATAGCATAATTGGGCGAACCATCAGTTTTTGTGTCAGGAGTTTAGATGAAAGCAAAGCACTCATAGAAATACCGGTTCTATTGAACGCATTGAATGCTAACTCCAATACCGGTAATCAGTATTACGTAATCGAAAGCATTGTATTTAAAGGCAAAAACTTTTTCTAAAGATTTAAATATTGTCTCAAAATATAGGAAATTATTGTATTCTTTGACTGAAATGACATTCAATTGTATGTTCTGTGGACTCAACTGATTGTAGGGAACAGACGGCAAGTAATGGTTACCTGTATTGAAGTCTTCGTCAAACATTTGTCCGTTAAATATATTGATATTATCGATGACTCCGTTCCCAATCCAGGGGTCGTTGTTGTCGACCATTTGCGAGAACTCGAAACTCAAGTCTTCGTCAATCGATGTCTCGAAAGACGACAACAAACTGTTTGGCGACAAATGAAAGTCATCGCAGACTGACATCTCGTCCAACAGTCGATTCATTGTTTCCTTAATTCAATACAAACACTAATAAACACAAAAAGCACTCAAACTATGAATAAGTGACCAAAACATGCGATGAAAGCGACCAACAGTTGAACAGTCGGTCAAACATGTGATTCATTTGAATGATTCATAATTTGAGTACAAAAACACAGTTTAAACACAAAAACCAAATAAACACTAAATATATAGAAATTTATTTAATTTCAATCCAAACGTGATTTCAATCATAAAATGGTTGTCAGAAATGACAATCAAATCAATTAATATTCGGTTGACTTAAACGACAATATGTTTGCAAAATATAACGTAATTAACAAATGTTTGTCTGACTTATGCGAGCCGTCAGAGGCTCTGAGCGCTTGAGAGATGACTGTTTGGGATGAGTATCGGCTGAAAGCACTGCTCACTGAGTGCTCACATCTCCTGTAATATTGTCGGCGTTTGCGTAAGAATTTTCTGTTCGTTAGTATTACGTGTTATTAGAGCTGAGACTCAACTACGAAGACCTCAATACAGGAGCGCTGAAGACGTGAATAACTCCCACAATATTCGCATTGAGATAACCAGTGAAATAAAAAATCATTTTAACGTTCAATACATTCAAGACATTTCTATTGGCTGTCAATTGTGCGCAAACGCAGTGACACTTGTTTTACGAAATATTTTCATTGTTAGAGAAATAAGTTTTCGGTTTTGGAAATGAATTCAAAATTGTTTTATTGATTAAAATGAAATATAATTAGAATATTAATACTTGTATTGGATATTAGTATTCAATTAGAGCTCAGTCTTGAAGAAAATTTTGTTTGAAATGATTTATTTGATTTGAATTTAGAAGATATGCTAAACGAAAGTGTAGTGAACTGTTGCTGAGCTCTGAACTCAATACAGTCTAAGCCAGAAGAGTGTGTCTACTGTTTGCTCAGATGTGGACTAATATTATATTATAAAAGTGTTGGCAAATAGTGTTTCGTTTACTGCTATTCAACTCAATTCATATGAAATGCGTTTTTCTATTGAATTATATTTTTGTTAAATATTTTATAAATTATTATCAAATTTAACAATAATTATAAGAATAATATAAATTGGTATCAATTGGTGACATTCGGAAGCAATGGATCCGTCATTACTTCGAGAACGAGAGCTCTTTAAGAAGAAGGCGTTCGCGACTCCAGTGGTTGAGAACCGACTGAAGAAAGAGTCGAAACCGCAGAACAATTCAGCGAACCTGCAATCTATCGGTTCCAGTAGTAAGAAGAGAGTGAAGAAGGAGCCCAACAGCACAGGTCGAGAACCACTGTCTTTGGGTCGCAGTTCCGGCAGTTCTTCCCATAATTTTGCGGTTTTGGCCAAAATCGTGAATTGGATGAAACAGAGGTATCTGGACGGGGATGCAGAGGCCCTGGCCTTCGACGACCTCTTGGATGAGACCAATCAATTGGATTTGACGCCCAAACAGAAGAACTGGTTATTGACTGAAGCGCTTCCAAACAACCCGAAGATAGAGATCACTGAAGAGGGAAAGTATGCGTTCAAACCGTTGTATCCGTTGAAGGACAGGAAGTCTCTCATCAGGCTATTGGATAAGTACGACCAGAGAGGACAGGGAGGTATAGCACTGGAGGACGTTCAGGAATCACTGGCCAATGCGGACAGACACGTGAAATGGTTGGCCGACAACAAGAAAATCCTTGTGATTACGCGACCGATGGATAAGAAACGGATTCTCTTTTATAACGATTCGTCGCAAGACTTGAAAGTCGACGAAGAGTTTCAGAAACTGTGGAGAAGTGTTGCCGTCGAAGGCATCGATGAGATGAAGATCGAAGAGTACCTCCAGAACCAGGGCATCACTTCCATGCAGGACATGGGTCTCAAGAAGCCCATACATGTGCACAAGCGCAAGAAGACCGGCACTAAACGGAAGGCCAACTTCAAGAAACTCAATGATCACATGCAGGACATACTCGAGGACTACACCGACAAACAGCCCAATCGGAAGTAGACTTAGACTTGATTTCTAATGATTTGTAAATATTTGTACAAATATTGTAAAATAAATATTCGATCGAAACGTTTGGTCGAAAATATTTTTTATAATTTGTCTGAAAATAATTGATTTTAAATATCATTCCATTTGTTATACATTTGAGTAAATAAAGTGAACAAAAAGTATTGAAAATATGAAGAATAGAATTGAATCATAATTTAAATGATTATTAATGAGAGTCACAAACAGAATGATTAGAATTATACCCAAAAGGAAAGTAATTTTAAACTAATTAAACGACGAATGGATACAGAAATTGGATAAACAATAAGAGTCTTAAAGAATGAAAAAAATGCCTAAAAATCGTATATTTATTCAGTTTTTACGTGAATTTAACCGAATTGACCGCTTGATTGATGGCTCCGCCACTATAACTGCCCTTCTTTTTCTTAGTCTTCTCTCTCCTGAAGTCCTTTCCCTTGACTGCACCCAAGCTGACGGCCGCCCGTTTGCCCCACTGGTCCTGACCCTTCTTAGCGCCGAATGAGTTGTCCATTAGCTCTGAATTAATTTCTATATTTTCTGCTTTTATTCGTCTGAATGGAGACGATTGGCGTTTACGTGGATTAGATTTAGTGATCGATTCGTTTGCAACTAAAGGTGTTTTCGGCTCCTCTTCTGAAGACGAGTCGTCTGAATCGGCTTTCGGTTTAGAATTATTCAAAATTGGTTTTGAGTTCTGTTTCGAAACGTTATTCGTTAGTTGTTTCGGCTCTTCCTCTGATGACTCCGAACTCGACTCCTCTTTGGGCACCGGTTTTGAACTGGTTTTCGCTTTTTTATTCGCTTTTGTCTTCTTTTGCAAACTATTTGTTTTTATCTCAAGTTTTTTCGGCTGTTCTTCCTCTGAGTCCGAATCATCAGAACTCGACTCCTTCTGAGCCATCGGTTTCGGTGTTGTCTTCACTGCAATCGGTGTCACAGGTTTAGTGACCACAGGTTTGGATTTCTTCTCGTCCTCTGAGTCCGAATCGGACGAGTCCTCAGAACTCGAGTCCTTTTTTACCACAGTTTTTGGCGTTTGCTTTGGAATCGCTTTCGAGACTGAATTAGTTAAAGGTTTGGATGTCTTCTCGTCTTCAGAACTGTCCGACGAATCAGAACTGGACTCCTGTTTAGCCACCGGTTTCGGCGTTGGTTTTGGAGTGGCTTTCGGACCGTTTGTCTGCGCTTTAGTCGGCTTTTCGTCTTCAGAACTGTCGGACGAATCAGAACTCGACTCCTTCTGAGCCATCGGTTTCGATGTTGTCTTCACTGCATTCGGTGCCACAGGTTTAGTGACAACAGGTTTAGTGACAATAGTTTTGGTCTTCTTCTCGTCCTCAGAGTCCGAATCAGACGAGTCATCAGAACTCGATTTCTTCTGAGCCATCGGTTTCGGTGTTGTCTTCACTGCCTTCTGTGGCAATGGTTTAGTAACAGGTTTGGTCTTCTTGTCGTTCTCTGAGTCGGAATCAGATGAGTCATCAGAACTCGACTCCTTCTGAGCCTTAGGTTTCGGTGTTGTCTTCACTGCATTCGGTGTCACAGGTTTAGTGACCACAGGTTTGGTCTTCTTGTCGTTCTCTGAGTCTGAATCAGATGAATCATCAGAACTCGACTCCTTTTGAGCCATTGGTTTCGGTGTTGTCTTCACTGCCTTCTGTTGCAACCGTTTAGTGACAACAGGTTTGGTCTTCTTGTCGTTCTCTGAGTCGGAATCAGATGAATCATCAGAACTCGACTCCTTTTGAGCCATTGGTTTCGGTGTTATTTTCACTGCAATCGGTGTCACAGGTTTAGTGACCACTGGTTTGGATTTCTTCTCGTCCTCTGAGTCCGAATCGGACGAGTCCTCAGAACTCGAGTCCTTTTTTGCCGCAGTTTTTGGCGTTTGCTTTGAAATCGCTTTCGAGATTGAATTAGTTAAAGGTTTGGATGTCTTCTCGTCTTCAGAACTGTCCGATGAATCAGAACTGGACTCCTGTTTGACCACCGGTTTCGCCATTGGTTTCGGAGTGGCTTTCGGACCGTTTGTCAGCGCTTTAGTCGGCTTTTCGTCTTCAGAACTGTCGGACGAATCAGAACTCGACTCCTTCTGAGCCATCGGTTTCGGTGTTGTCTTCACTGCCTTCTGTGCCAAAGGTTTAGTCAACTCCTGGTACGAGAAGAGGACGCCCTTTGAATCGGACGAGTCATCAGACGATTCCTGGTTTGCCTTAAATTTCTTGGCGTTTGTCTGATTAGAGTTGATCTCAACCTTACGTTTGGCCGAACTCTTAATCAACTCTTTGTTAATAATTTCGGTCAGTTTTGGTGACCCGACCGGAGGTTCGGGTACTTTGTATTTGGTTTTCAGGACATTCGCCGCGTCTTTGAATTTGTCCTTAAGATAGACGTAAACTAATGAACTGATTGTTGGCTCGAAATCCATTGCAAACAATGTATTGAATAACGAATTAAATGTTATTTAATATTAAACTAAAAACACGTTTGAATTAAACGTTTAAATAAGAAAAACGTGTTTTCATTACAAAAGCGAAATAATTCTGCTTTTAATCATTGCATTCAAAGATTGCGTTACTTTTTAATCAATTTTTTTACACTTTTTTGTTTCATTTGTTATCTTATATGAAGTTTTCATTTCATATATAACTCCCCCAAAAATGTTATGCTATTTGTGAATAGTATTTAAATATCTTTAAAACGTAAATCTCTACCAATTTATTCATAAATTACGTATTTTTTAAATTCTTATATGAGTTGTAATTCAAAACTTGTAAAGAATTTAATTTTAATTTTTCAATAATTTAGTTTAAAAACTGTTAAATAGTATCGAAATTTGAAAAATGCCTGAAATTGTGCGAACATTACATCGATTGGTAAAATGGGAGGAAAGCGCGAATGCCTTCAACACTACAGACATTAATTGAGTTGATATGCAATTCATCCGAAACTATTGGCCAAAGTTCTGAAGCAAACCATTTATCAGATTCAGAACTAAATTAATATAATTATAGAAAACAATAATTAAAACAAATATTTATTTCTCGAAATAAAAACATTTTTTGTTACAAATTATATAATTATTTATCGATTAATCCGAATGTTTGGCAATTATAACAATAATTACATTAAATACAGTATTTCTCATATTATTTAACTATAACTTAAATATTGGTAAACATTTGTGAACAACAGTCGGCTCTAAATCAGTTAAAGCATAAAAAAATTATTTTAATTTTTATTAATTCTAAACACTATTTGGTTTTGTAGTTCAGCTGCAAAAAGAACAGGACTTTTAAGTTAATAATAGTATTAATAATAATAATAATAATAATAATGATAGGAATGGACTAGAATTCGATACATTAGTCGAAATCAATATTAATATTCATATCGATTGCAATGCAACCAAACTTCAGATAATGTGTTCAACCTTTTATAAGACAATTATCGACTGAACTCTGTTTATCACAGATTACTATAATTAATGACTAAATTAAAAATCAAATCAAAAAATAAAATGAAAACAATTTGTCATTAATTATGAATAATTGAGAAAATAATTGATTAAAAACAATAGGATTTAAGCCATCGTTAAAACAATGCATTTAAGTGTAAACGCAATATCGGTATTACACGTCAGTTCAGGTCAGGTCAGGTCAGGTCAGAGGTCAGGTGAGAAGATCAACGTCAGAGTCGTCGTAAATGCTATAATAAGGCACACGAGTTGAAGGTTGAGCTGCAATAGTATTGTGAGCGTCGTTGCAATCGATAATCATTACTTCGGGAGTCTGTCTGTCCTTTTCATACGATGCCAACTGCGAGGAACGGGATATGTTTGCCATTTATAAAGATATCTATACATTGATAGGCAATCAATCGATTCGTAGTTTTAAGTGAAAAATGAGATAAAAATAATAAAATGCAAGACTTATGACATGAATGGGGTTTAGAGAGGAATACAATTGCGAATAGAATTGAATACAAAGATAACATGCAATGCAAACAATGGAATGAATGGACGGTATGTTTGACTTTAAATAAATATAGATTTGGATTAAACTGTGAACTGAAATGAGATAAACAAAACATAGAATAGGTTTACAATCGCCGACACATATAGCGATGCCATACCTGATGGTAATGGAATGTATGGTTCGACGTCTCCGGTCCGAACAGACGGCGGAACCGAAACATTAAGGATTGCCTACAAATAGAGTAAAGTTTTGTCAATACTTGGGTTAATGAATGTCTGGTTCACTGATTGAGTGCTCAATACCTGAACTTCTGTTTATAGAAAACGAGGAAAACGAGAGTAACGATCAAAAGGACGACAATAATGACTCCGATCCAAATACTGGTGTGACTACTGGACTTGGATTCGGGTATATCACTGGACACCGGAACCTCTCCTTTGGCCTCCGCTTTAGGAATGCTATCGAACTCGGCTTTAGTGATGAACCGGTTGGGACAGACCCACTCTGTCTGCCAATCGAACGTATAGTCGCAGTCATTGCTTTCGTATACAAAGACAGGACTTCCGAGCCCTGAATGTGTTGAGCACTGGAGTCGTATTATTGTCGACACGTTTTTGTTACTCCTTTTGCCGCACTTTTGCGGACCCAACGAATGCAATATAATCTGCAATTCATGTCCTCTTAATATATATTTAATCGCTTCAGTGCTACCGATGTCTCGATTGTTGAACTTCTCATTCGGTTTCGTCTGACAAACGGCTGATTTGGAGCACTCGGAGTCATCCGAAGCCAACTGTGCTTTACTCAGATTTATAACATAAGTGTAAAAATCAATTGAGTTGTTCTGAACCCTCCGTTCCGTAACATTAAATGATTTGCTAATAAGTGGTCCGATGTTTATGTATGCGTCGATGCGTTCGTCATAAATATAACCATTCTCTTTGGCCAGTAATGTGTCGTTCCTATCATTGACGGCACAGGCCATGAATGTCTTCCATTCGAATTTGTAAACGCATTTCTGTTTAACGAATTCAATAAACTTTGGTTTTCCTGTCGTTTCCCCGCATTTGAAAGTGATTTGTGTCTGAGCTCTCATTCCTCGAACGCACTGTTCTTCGTCTCCATTCCTATACGTCAACAGAAGGTCTCCATTGGAGAGAACACTCAACTCATCGGCCGACGGGTCGCCCAAACTCTGTGAACAAATCATTTGATTGTTGGCATCGGGTGCGCACAGACACGCGGCTGCGTTCAGGCCTTTGCAGTCCGCACTTGTGGGCAGTTTTGTGCAGACATTCAGGAGATATAGGTTTCCGTCTCTGTCTGTTGTATTCCATGCGTGAGATATAGTCGACAATTGACGCAAATTATAGAACTTATTGTCGGAAACGACCGAACATTTGGGAAGTTCTAAACCACAGACCAAATCCGTTTCCCACTCGAAGACTGCAATACACGCGTGAATGCTATGCAGTTTAGGGGAACTGTTCTTCGCGTCGGCATTGCATTTGAATATTATTTCCGAAGACATTCTCCCGGAGTCTGAATGAGCCGAACATTTGGATCCATTGAAGTACTTGAGCTTCAAATGTGTTCCGTCGAAGAAGAATGAACTCGAAGTCAAGAGACCGTAATTGACATACGATTTGTCCGATTGGTTAGTCATTAAACAAACGGCAGATTTAGTGCACTGGGAGGATGCGAACGAGTTGGCCAGACCGCAGACGTTCAGGTCGAACATGGATTGGCTCTGACGCAGTGCTACCTTATAGTGCTCTTGTGTTGGCTGTCGTTTCAATGGACTCAAATCAACGCTAAGCCCAGTCCGCGGATCCGTATAGAGACACAAATTGTTGTCCACTTTTGTCGGTTCTATGACTTCACAAACGGCTGAAGTCCTCCATTCGAATAAGTAAACGCATTCCTCACTGTCCGTCAGTTCACTTCCCGGTTCGTACACAATAGGACTCGAAAGGCCCGCCTGTCTGTCGCACTCGAACTTAATGCGGGTTCGGATTGACTTTTTAGGGTTTGTAGGACACGGACTGCCGTTTTCGTACAACAGATTAACACTTCCGTCAAATCCACTGATCGGCGGATGAGTGGCTTCGCCTAAACTGAGGACAGACTGATTGCTACCGAGCGATACCTTACAGACGGCTGAGTTAGCGCCGCAACCCTTAAGACTGATGTCGTGAATCGGATTCAATGGACGACAAATGTTAATGTAGTAAATGTACGGCACATTCGTATGGGAGGACAGGCCGACTGTGAAATGGTTGCCCGAACTCATTGCCAGTTGTGTCAGATCTAAAATGTGAGATCCGTTGTCCCAAACGCAGTGAACAATTTTAGGTGAGTGCGGACAGGCCAGGGATGTATACCATCTGAAAAAGTAGGATCGGTTAGTCTCGCCATCGTATTCTGGACTCCCGTTCCCTATATTCGGGTCACATATGAAAGCGATTTGAGATTTTCGCGGAGTTTTCTCTGCGTTGTTATACGGAGTTCCGTCGGTTAGGGTTAGGTTTATGACTCCATTCCAATACGTGAGGGTTTGGTTGCTTTTGCCTAAACTGAACGCTCTCTTCTGACCTCCCTTTTCGACCTGACACGCGCCGTACGGACCGACAGCTTTAGTGACTTTGCTGTCATTGCACTCATCGTCAGTCACTTCTCCGCAAACACTGATTCTGTAGTCGTATTCATCTGTTTTGATCAGATATGGGGTTCGGCTCTTCAGTGGACTCAAGTCGAACGTGTAGTCCAAGAACTGGTCGTAAACTTGACAATCATTTCCGACGAATACATTGATAGGACAGGCGGCAGACGTCTCCCACTCGAAGTAGTAGACACCCGATTCCTGGTCGACGTCTACGAGGATCGGGTCTGAGTCCAGATCTCCGGGTTTGCACCGAAGCGTAAATTTAGATTTGATTTTCTTATTATTTCTGGAATCGAATCCGTTCTCATAAATCAGTTCAATAGCATTAATGTCTTCGTTATGTTTGGGCGAAGAACTGAATTGACCCAAACTGAGGGTTGTGTTGGAACTGGCGATTCGCATACAGGCCGACGAACGCTCATCGCATTCAGTTGTTTCCACTGTTTTGGGTAAAAGTCCGCAAATATTCAAATAAATCCTATCCTTTTCGTCCTTCGAGTGCCGACTCCAGGGCAAGGCCTGAGAGACGCCTGCAATCCAGGGATCACTTCCGACGCCTTTCCTCAGAAGTGATAAATCGAAAGTCATATTCTTATAAGTGGTAACACAGGAGGTATTGGAACTAATGGCCGGACAGACCAGAGCTGTCTTCCATAATATAGTATAAGTGCAGTCTTCGAGTGACACGAACTCTGGTTTCCCAATAAAACCCAATCCTTTGGAGTCGTCGCACACGAACTCAATTATAGTCTTCTCAGCGATGGTATTGTCGCCGAACTTACAGTCAGACTCTTTGTTCCGGTATTCGAGCAAAAACTTATTGTCGGCTAATCTGAGCGAACCCTCTGTTGTCAGACCTATCGCTCTATCTTTGATCGACTTGTCATTCGATTTGAGACAAACAGCAATTGTGCTCCACTTCTGGTCACCACAAGCACCGGCTCCTAATCCGCCGCAAACATTGAAATCGATTTCATAAAGAGATTGAGTTTTAGTGTTATTTATGGAAATGTTTTCGATTTTGTAGAACTCGTTTGCATTTCGTTTCAGTAATGACTTCAGATTGAAGTCCAATCCGTGAACCTCTTCGCTCAGTTGGCATGTGGTCGGCGACACTTGTATTTGTTTGAGAGGACAGGCGTATTCGGTCAGCCATTCTATTTGGTAATCGCAGTCCAGATCCGAGACTAGTTTTGGGTATCTGTCCGCGAAATCAATACTTCTTTTTTGGTGTTTTGGCGGACATATGAATCGTATCGTCGTTTTCGAAATGTTTTCAGTGCCGTCACCGGCAGTACAGGCCTTCGATTTGGTCTTATATGTCATCTCAATGTGTCCGTACGGAATGACAGCGGAATTGCTCTTAAATTCTAATGTGTTATATCGAAAGTCACCCACTTTTTCGTATTTGTTGGGCCCAATGCCCAGACAGGCGCCCGTGTCGTTCTCCGGGCACACATCGGACACACCGGAGCAGACATTTATGTAGAACTCCTTGGTTTGAGACATCACTTTATATGAGCGGCCTTTGGGTCGAATCAAAGGCGTTAAGTCTCGTCTTAAGCCCTGTTTGTCGTAGACATAACACTTGACTTCACTCTGAACCGGCTTTTCCTTACAGACCGCATACGTCCTCCAAATCATATGTGTCTGACATTTGTTGTCCCAAAATAGTTGCGGATATTCCTAGACATAGAAGAGTTTGTCAGACAATCCAATCAAAGGAAAGGCTATTTTATAATGTAATACCAAATGTGGGCCACAAATGAAACGTATATTCAGTGTATAATTAGGTGTATTCGGGTTTAGATCACATTCAGGCCCTTCGAAGAGCACAGACATTGAGCGCACTTTAGACTCTGTTTCTGACTCTATGTTCACATTCTTTGGTTTAAAACCTAAGACAACAACAAAATCATAAATCGTTTCAATATTTGGGAACAGTTTTTGGGGGCAAAGGATGTGATGAGAGATGACGTACCCATAGCCCGATTGTCTTTTCGGCTATATTTACAAATATAACTATCGGTGCACTCCTTATGACTGGAATGGCTAATAGGGCTACAAATGTTTATATTGTAATCGACGGCTGAGTTATCCGTACTATTAATGTGCGTTAAATCCCAATTAATTCTGAAATCATTCATAAAATCAATAATTATTTCATTTGAATATAATTTTCAGATTTATTATAGAAAATGACTGACAGATCGAGAGCCGAGAGATCGACACCATTAGTGTGGCCGCAGATATCGATATCGGTTTTGGCCAATGAGTTGTTGGAAGCGATAAGTAATGCAAACAACAAAACAAATAAATTATTCAAATAATCCATTGTTTGAGTGGTTTAGCTGTGCTTTGGAGGCGAAGAGACGTCAGAAGAAATGCAATAGAAATGCATTCAATGTTTGAACAAAACAATAACTAAACACACATTCGGTTAACACTAATGAATGAAAATTATAAATACTTTTACTTCTAATCTATTTATTCAGTCATCCATTCATTCATTATATCATTTATAAAATCAATGCATTTATTGATTAAATTATATACAAAATGACAATAAATACGCAATAATTCTAATGAATACTCAATTGAATTGAATGCAGAAAACAATTGAATCGTTAGTAGAGTTGCAGTCAATTGAATGCAATAACGAAATGATTTTACAATATTTTTCTCTCTTCTCATACGAAATGTTTGACAACTTATCTCTAATACCACTCTTATGTCAGGGGTTCGTAAGCTTTAGGGGGACTTGTATTAACACACCGGCGCTTATTCAACATGTAATCGTATGAATCATTTGGGGGTCTTATCAATCAGATGTTGAGCCCTGGGTTCGCACAATCAGTAGGTGTTGTGTGACAGCAGTTGTAATACGAGAGCCAATCAAATGATTTCACTGTTTCTCTGTTTTGACGCGAATTGAAATATTTTATTAATATTTTATATAATGAACTCATTTAACAACAATTAGAACGAAATTATTTTTGAAAAATATCAAATAAATAATACACAGATTATATTTCCATTGCTTTTATTCTACATTGTACATTGAAAAATTCATCTATCTAGTTCAACTTCTCATAAATTATTGTAATTTTATCCATGCTGCTATTCCGATGTAAACTATCTAGTTGCATATGGCAGCGGATATTTAAGCAATTTACCAGGCATAGTTCCTGAATTTATTTGTACAAAATTTATGGGTCTATTGAGTGAATAAAAATGATGGAAAATTGATCCTCAAATTGCAATTCAGTTGCAGTAATTGAAAACTCAACCATCTCAATTATAAAAACGAATAATTCGATATGATATGAGCCTAAGGTCATCAGTAGTGATAAAAATTGAAAAATATTAATACTATCTAATCATTAAATGTAATAAATATTAATATTATTGTTATTCCAATTAAATGTTTCTATTCTTTACATTCAATGCCTTATTATTCAACTTATCGTCGAATAGATATTCCGAACAAAAAAATATGAATTTGTTGGACAATAATCCAGATATGAATTCAGATCCAAGTATTCATAAAGTGTGCAAACAATTGATTGTTTAAAATCATTGATAATTATGTTATTTATTTGTTCTCATTTCGGAATATTTATTATTAATTAGTACTCAGACACTCATAGGCATAGTTGAAGACAACTGCAGTAACTTTTGACCTTTAGATACGGTTTTAATTAAGTCTTGCGTTAGAATTGTTTGATTAGAATTCGAGCAAATATTCAGATAATTATGTTTTACATTAAAATATTCTCAACAATAGAGAGAAAAAACTTTATTTAAACAGGTTTTGATTCAATCGATAATTTTAATTAACATTCAATTCAAATATGTGCAAGGTAGACTGCTGGCAGAGCCTACTCCCATATTTAAGTAATGACACTTACAATCAAATCCTGGATATTCTTATGGAAAACAATGGAATTTAACAACTCAACTAAATTATCTAATCTTGGACAATTATTTTGCCTAATTCTATTGAATTTTGATAGAAATAATTGAGCTTTAATTGAATTTTGTATCATATAGTTTGTAATCATTTAAAATCTATGTAAAATATAAGTATTGTATTCTTCTAAAGAGCTCCTTGTTTACTTTAGACATTAATTGCAAAGCTAATTATCAATTGATAGAACGAGTGAATTGCAATTGCACACCCTGGTACAGTTATTTAAATTTTGAAGAGCATTGAAATTATGTAAAATAATAATAATATATAATATAATGTATGCAAAAATAATTATTCTTATAATCAGAATATTCTTTATGAGTGCACATGAATTGAACATAAGAAGCATTTGAGAGCAATCGGGGGCTAATTTCAGAGCAAAATCGTTATGTCTTTTGTTTTTATTTTCTGTTCACTATTTGCGTTATGTAATCAAAATTGAATTTAACGTAAATATAAACCAATTGTTTGCGAATTCATTATTAATTTTAATGCTTTTCATTCTTTAAGTATTTATTTTGTTTTTATTTATCTGTTTTTGATTTAATAAATAATTGAATTCAACTATAATTTGAATTAATATTCATTTTATTCGTTATTTGCAAACGAAACCAAAATAATCGATAATTTGGTTGGAATTGAATTCAATATAAAAATTATGTTATTTTTCAGTATTTATTGATTTTCTGTTTTTGCGACTAAATTATGGATTAATTGATTGAAACATAAATTGGGATCAAATGTGTGGAGCAGTGAATCCGAAGCCACAAAACGAGGATATTATGGACACCGAAACCAAATCAAAGCCCAGTCAGTCGGACAGACAGGACAGGCGGCCCTCTATTGTCATCAATGATGACCCGACAGACCAGTGCTCGCTATCACTGACCGGCAGCTCCGGCAACGCCACTGGTTCTGGTCGGACGCGAGTGGCTCTAAAGCCCGGCCACTCGCTCATGGATTGGCTCAAACTATGCGCCAAAACACCTGACCTGTCGGGCACTGGTGGACAAGTGGTTGCCGTCTCTTCAGAAGAGCTTCAAAAGCATAACAAAGTAGACGACTGTTGGATATCAATCAGAGGAAAGGTATATAACGTGACCCCATATCTGGAGTTCCACCCGGGAGGCCTGGACGAGATGATGAGGGGCGCCGGCACTGATGGCACCGAACTGTTCGATGAGATCCACCGATACGTGAACTTCGAGTCTATGCTTAAGAAGTGTTTCGTCGGTCCGCTAATCACTGACTCATAAATCTATTGGCAATTAATTATTGTTTTCTGTTTTCAGTCATATTTTTGTTAAGTTTTTATTTAATTATTTTAAATGAATGTAAATATTGAAACCGAATCCCATGTCTCGACTCGTCCTCTGAGTATACCTTTCCATAAATGAATATTTTTTTATTTATTAAATAAATGAAAACTAAATAAAATTGTTGTTTAACTGAATATAAATTGAATTCTTATTAATAAAGTTATAATTAATTTAAATGTTTATAAGTTTTGATAAAAACAATTAAGTCATCCCTAAGACTACACATGAATGAACTGATCCACAGATGAGCTCTACACCAATCAAATGCGAGAACAGTTTTAATGAGCTAATGATCAACAGCTGAAGAATTGGCGGCAAAACAAAAGCGCAAAATATGAATAATCTTTATTTGGATGGCTATCCGATCCGCACAATACCTCTGAAAAGAGTTAATACAAAACCTATCAATAATTAAAAGTTTTTATTAAAAATAATTATTTTTAACAGAAATGACAAAAAACAAGTGAAAAGCAAAAGAAAATAATTTGAAAACAAAGAAAAAATAATGTATTATAACATGAAATACAAAAATAATTATCAAAAGAAATACAAAAAAGTTATTCAAATACTATTAGCCATAATGTTAAGGCAGGACTAAGGCAGGGCATAACCGTTTGCACCCTTACTGCATGGTGACCTCTGGCCAATTGAAGCAAGTGATGAGCTCGCAATTGGAGGGCAGGATTGGGCAGCCAGTCTCGGCCATGACGTCCAACGGAAGCGGCGCTATATTTGTGGGGAAAACGCATACAAAGTAATGAAATACTCCCGAATCAGTGGTAATCGTGTTCAGGTGCCCTTTGTATGTGGGCGGAGACGGAACAGCAGTAGTCGGCTCGAATGGGATGAAGTATGGCGTGTACTGATTGGGCGGCTCTGAGAACCCCAACAATAAAATAACAATTTATTAGAATTTTATTCATTTAATGGACAATAGATTCGAACCGTTGGAAGAAATGCTCATTTGTTCCGCACTTTTGTCACACTTTTCTCCTTCGATTGGCTTTCTATTGAGGGCCGACTCGACATTCATTCCGGCGCTGTTCGATGGCATCGGTTGGGAAGGATTGGGATAAGCGATCGGTTGCGGCAAATATGGGTTCGGAATGAAGTAATTGAGGTATGGATTGAATGATTCGCACGGATTGTACAAAATTGGTTGCATTGGAGTCGGCGTTGGATTTGGATAATCACAAACAGAAGTATTCATCGGAAGCACCGGTTGATGAGTGTATGTGGGCTTCGGTTTAAAGACTCTCTGGTTTTGGTCATTCGGTTCGAACTTATTGTTTGCAATGAACCGATCGTTCGTTCGGAACATCCTTTGGTTGCCATTGAACTGATTGGACGGACCATTGGGTTCGTTGCCATTTCGTGGATATCTTTTGTGGAATCGGATCTCATTTCCAATAGTATTACGTCGAATAGGATGGCCTGGATTGCCATAACTGTTGGTCTGATTCATATTCGGGTTAAAATGTCTCCATTTCTGGTACGGATTCGGATTCGGGTTCTGGTATTGGCTTTGGCTTTGGTTTGGAATCGGATTCGGGTTTTGGGAAACCATTTCTGAAACAAAAGATTTTTAAAAATTATTCAAATTTTTGAAAAAGTTATGAAAACTCAATAATTATAAGAAATACCGCTTTTCTGTTCCGATTCGGTCTTCGCCTCATTCTTCTGTTTGTCCCCCTCTTTGCTGTCGGTCTTATCCTCCGATGCCTTCAAATCGACTTTTGCCAACTGTTCCGACACTTTGTCCAATCCTTGTTCTACTTCTTGTTCTGCCTGTTCTTTGCTCTGATCTCCTGATTCTTCGGCAGTTTTGTCCACTTTCTGCTCATTTGGCAGAAATGGTGGCGAAGACTGATTGCGCGCCAAATGTATGGCAAATCCAGGCATTTGTGAGCTCTGAGTCGAGTCCTGTTTGGCCTCAGGTCTGAATTCGGTCTTCACCTCTGGTCTGACGGGCTCTCTGTCCGCATCGGCATTATATCTGTAATTAAACCCATTTCTGTCGAACCTCTTGTCTCGGCTCTGATTCCAGTGATTGTATCGTTTGTTCCCATAATTTCCATAAGTTTTGGGATAATTGCTGTCATTTCTGTTATTATTGTTTCGATTATTCATTGAATCCATGTTTGAAACCAATTGAATACTGAATTAACGATTAAATCAAATAAATACTAAAATTGTCGGCCAATTGAGTGCTAATCAGAGACTAATGAATGAAATCGTTGAACAAAAATGAGTTAAACAATGAATGCGTTGAATGTCAGACAAAAGCTTACAGTTTTGGCAAACACTGCAACACTTGCTCTGCTCTGCGCTTATGACGATTGGCTCCAAACATATGCATCGATACGTGCCTTACAGTTGACTCATCTTTTCATTGACGGTCTTTAGTAAAGACTTTACTCATTGAGACTTCAAACTGACATTTAATACCGTTTATTGTTATTTAGTGTAAGTTTGCATCGAATGGGAAATCAAACACAAAATGATCTAAAAGTTTGGAAAAGTTTTTCCGTTAGGTTTACAAGAATTTTAGGGATGCCCAAGGTCGGCCGACTCAGGGGGGGGGGTATAGAGGGGGGTAAAATGGCGGATTTTTGGCCAAAACTCAGGGGGGGGTATTAGGGGGGGGGTATTTTGAAAACAAGATGGCGGCCAAAATGGCCGAAAAATGGCGTTTAAGGTCGAAAATGGCAGATTTTGACCGAATTTCGACCATTTTTGGCTTAATTTAGCTAAATTTAGCACAATTTAGCATTAATTCAGTTAAATT
>JAQIWA010001333.1:0-19167 GCA_034693305.1 Eueremaeus valkanovi | reverse complement strand
GCAGAGATGACTATATCAGACAAAATGTTACTGAAATATGACTGAAATAGTCATCTCTGCAAAACAGTGTACAGTACGAGTGAAACAGTCACAGACGCATTCAAAAATGTTGATATAACGTAACGTAGAGTCAGACTGACTGATCAACTGATTGAGTCAATCCTTAAATTGAATTATGAATATTCATTGAATTTGTTAATAACCACATAATATGTGTTAATTTCTAGTACTCTAATAATTTAGTAATACTTTAGTTGTGAAAATAATGAGTGACTCAGTCTTACATACATTTAGCGTCATAGCAATAAAGCATAGATAATATAATGTGGTATAATGTGGATCATTTAATGGGTTTCACCGAATAAGATGGTTAAATTACTAATTGAAATGTTAATGACACAGAATCGTGGAAATGTTAATGAGTGTATAATTTTGGCTAAAGTGCGATTTACGTTATATCCAGACTATTTGATTAGGAATTTCAATGTCTACTATTGGAGATAGTATGCCCAAGCTACATTATGACCCTGCCCAATTGGCCATCTGTCTGGTCATCCCTGTTCTTAACTTAGATAAAAATAAAGAGTTTTCTACAATAAAGTTAATGCTAATCAAGATATTTGAATAAAATAAAAACAAAATTCTTGTTATCAATGGATAGTATATTTCAAACATTTAGTGCTATTTTCAATACGAGTTTTATCTCTAATAAATTAACAGGTTTTTGATTTTTTAGGTAATTAAGATATATCTGAAAAAAATAATTATCTCTTTATTGATATTTTGATAATAAGTTTGAAATTTCTTATTTTTGTTGATATAATTCAGTTAATTATAATTAGTATTCATTGCACGAAATAATTATATGTTTCGAATATAATAGCAAATACGGGTCAATCGCTAATCCATATTATTTTGACGTGGGTTCAAATTTATTTTCACCCGATTTCGCAAAATTTGTGACTATTTTTATCGATAATAATATACACTTTGACATTGGGTTAAATTCAATAACCTATGAAAATGTTGAAATTATGCAAGAACTAATCTTGTTGATTATTTTAAATATATTCTGGTGAATATTCTTCTTGAATGTATCTTGATACAAAAAGTAGAGATGACTTCAATTATCTAAAAGAGTTTTTGCTTTTTGCGAAAACAATTTTCTTAATATAATTATGAATTTTGAAAAATTAGTGAAACATATAATAAAAATATAATTTAATTACTTTTTTAAAGCTTTAAAAGTAATAAATATTGTAATTAAACATAAATAATAACAATAAACGCAAAGTGGAAGCAATAAAAATAATTGTTTTTTGACGAGGATTCATAATTAATAAGCCGGTAGAGTTATGCATAGACGGCCAATTGATGGCTAATTTTTCCACATTTAGCTACAATTGGCCAAAGTAATAATCGCCAACGTATTATTCGCCAATACATTTGGCCAACAAATAAGTAAAAATGTATTTTATAGTTTCATAATTAAAAGAAACTATGTAATTATTTATTTATAAATGACTCAAGCTTATTAGTTGCTTACTAATCAGTAACTATTCAATAGAATCATTTATGTTCTGAGTCAGCCTTTTTGTAGCTAAAGAAATGATCTGAGACGGAGTCCAATTCTAGCTTTAGCAAGGCGCCTAATTACTTCATGAGTAGAGAGTGCCTCCTCAAACAACTGAGCTAGTTGGACTGACAATATTATCATTTTGGACTGAATAAATTACTCTATGTATAAAGAAAGATCGCTTACATTTATGCACATAAATGATGTCTCAATTATGAAAATTATTCGGAGAAACGTATTATATTTGGCGAATCGTATTTTGGCGAAATGAAATTAGGCGAAATTTACACGATTTTGCCTGGCCAAAAGAGGAGGGTTAATGTGAAAACAAATGTTTTTTATCGTTATTGCTTTAAAATAAGTATATCTGTACTCATACTTAAGTACAGTTCCTAATCAGTGATGGTATGCATACCTGAAAATATTATTTGTCGGAAGAAATTTGTTTTTAGTTATAAAATAGTTTTTAAGATTTTTTTGAATTAAATATATTCAGGTTTTAAAATAGGCTAAACTATGCTAGAATAAAAATAGAGCTGTGCAAGATTGAAATGTCCAGGGTATTTTGAAAACATTTCCAAACTAGAGGGTTACCCAAAACAGAGGATATGGCTGAAAAATTTTCGCAACATAAGGGGTATCAAAAGCGCATCGAAAAAATGGTATTGACCTCCAGGGGTAATTTGTCCCTGTACCTCTATTATTTAAATTATACTCTATTTCAGGTGAGAATACACTGTAATTGAACACTATTTGACATCAATTTTATAATAAAATAGTAATTAAACCGATTGCTAGTGAGAGAGACGGATAAAAATATAATTCAAAACTTATTATCAGAAGTAAATCACAGAAAAAAAGATAATTTTCTATTTAATAACACTATTCTAGTCTTTAAAAGAGTGAAAATTATTGTCTGAATTTCGGCGGAAATACTTCACAAACATTTCAGAGTTTATCACAAAAATAATATACTTTTTGGTTAATTATAATGACATAAAAATGCTAAACAACACAAATGACTGATAAATGAATTGACACGAAGAATAGATTCACACAACAAGACTAAAAATAATATTCAGATAAGATATTAACAGAAAACTGTATATAAATAAAGAGCTATTAATTTAAAATTTACATAAATTCTCATTAAAGCGATTAAAATGTAATTAATTATTAATAAAAATATCTTTTATGGTATTCATAACAAATGACTGAAATTGCTATTAAATTAAGTATAAAAATAATATTATTATTACACTAATAGCCAGTTTAATCAATAAAATGAGCACAAGTGCATGTCCTGGTGCTAATCAGTGCTAACCAATTGTTATCTAATAAATCGTTGTCTAATAAAACTACTGGTTCTCAAAATGCATTTAATTACTTATCATAAACAATGTCTAATTAGCAATAACTTACAGCAGGGATAAGCACGAGTACTACACTCTGAAAAGTGCTTGTTAATTGCCAGAAACTTCACCAATATTCTACTACAACAAACTAGCCTCAGCATATTTTTGTTTGACATTTTGAAAAAGGGGATATTTTTGTTAGAATTTGGTTGAAAATGCATAGAAATCAATAGAAAGCACATTTGTGAGCATGGTTATCCCTGATTCCATAAAAAAGAGTTAGGACAGAATTGATTGCATTCATAAATTTCTGAATTTTCGGGAAATTATACGGTATGACAGAGAGCAAGCATAAAATTAATGCTCAGGCAGAACGAGTCGTACATATAATTAATAAATCAATGTTTTTAATGAAATTGTAGTAAAAATATTCCGAACTTTTAAAGCGTTTTCAAATGAAAGGCAAAGAGAATATTAAATACTAAATAAATGAATGAAAATATTATTAAACTATTTATGTTATAGACTCTAGACTTCAGTCATATAAAATCTGCTCTGGTCATCAACATGTTAGGTTTGAACAATACTCATTTGTCAGACCAAGCATAATATATTCTTGTTAGCTTGCCAAGCTCATCTGAATGAGCAGAATTTGTCCACTATTGAAATGGCCATGCTGCATCACTGATTATAACTTGAACAAAACTATATAAAGCTTGAATACAATTTGTACGAGTGTTTCAATTAATGATTATTTTTCAAATGATTTCCATTTTAATGCAAAATAGTTTCAAATGATTTAATCAAAACATTTCTAATTTTGCCGAAAATCTCAATAAATTATTCCGTTTATTACCGGCGCATAAATAGGGTCTAGACTTTGGATTAATTCGTAGATCTAATTGAAAATTATTTATTTATATATATTTTTATAGAAATTATAATTAATATTAATTATATTGATTGTATCGCTGGGTGGATAGGTATACCTTCCGAGAGCAACACTACTCCATCGGTGCAGCGATTTAACCGGTTGTTGTCCGCACTCGACGCAGACTTGTCAGCCACTGGAGACCCAGACAGTCGACCTATACTTCTATACAGTATCGCTGAGGAATGGCCTGAAGAGTTTTCTGCAGGAACAGAACATCGATAAGATTTCATTCACGAACCACACAAAGTGCGGCTGTAGACCAAAGTCAGGCTATGAAACCACCAATCTGTTAGATGAACAAGAACTCTGATCAAATCAATTCTATTTTTATAATTGAGCCAGTTCTTTGTCAACTTTATTATTAATTATAAAGTTAGTTCACTAAATCATTTGATCATGTTAATTTTTATATTTAATTGTATTTTCTATATGTATTCATACAATCAATCATTTTTTGTGTAAAGATCTCATTAACACAATTAGGGATTAAATTAATTGTATTTTTGAACAAAACTTTTATATTTCATTTGTAACTCAATCTACAGTTTGTTTGCATTCAATATATTTATTATATATTTATTTAATTCTTTTCCAAAAATATTTTCCTAACTTTATAGAGGGAGACAATTGTCATATAAATTGTTTCTAAACGCAAAATATTTTTTATAATAAATGTCATTTAAAAATAGAAATCAAATATATTTTACTTTCTGTCAAAACAAATCAAAAATGAAATGCTTTGACACTAAATAATAAAAAGTTTAGAAACAATTCAAACATAGTTTTTAAGCTCAAAAAAATTATCTGCAAATTATCTACGCTTTTGAGTAATTAGTTGTTGTTTAAGCAAATAAACCAAAAGCTAAAACTTTGAGAAAAAAGTTATGAAATTATATAACAATCGTAAAGATATGTGTCTTAACCCCAGATTCTCAGACATAGAGTGAGAGAACGAAAACTCTTATCTAAAAAAGATATACAAAATTAGACGAATAGAGTGAAGACTACAGACGAACCCAAAAACTGACAGTTAAAGTACATTCACAATAAATGTCATACAGAATGGAGAGAAAGGAAAGATAAAAAAAATGAAATATATTTTTAGACCAGAATGTCATATATTCTTTGCTACCAATCAGTTGTAATAAGTTATATGAGTTGAATGAGAATAGGATTGGGATTCGCTTGGAATGAGTTCTAATTAAGCGATAGATCCGATTACACCATTCAGCCTATGTGTGTGTGTACTGTATGTGTGTGTGTATGTGTGCCCTATAATTATGGCAATTATTCAATTTTGACTAACATTTTAAATATTTGACTTATATTTGACAAATAAAATAAAATGAATTCAAATAAAGATTGGCTCAAATTAGTGTCAACTCAATTAAGAACATAAGTTTCAAACATTTCATAGACATTCATATCATTACAGGCTTTTGGAAAAACTGTAATTCAATATTCTGTTGGATAAGAATAAAAAGATTCGGCTCAATCTAATTCTGACTAATGGAGCAGGGCGCACATAATGTCGGACTAGCTCCTACCCGTATTCATAATATTTTTTAAAGTATCCTCGCTATTGTAAAGTCTATTTTTCAAATAGACTATTCCGAGTATTTAATTACAAAATGTGGTGAACTTTAAATTCTATGCCTTGTTCAATTGGGTGCAACCAGGTTCAATTGGGTTCGTTTTCAATGCTGATTACCAGAACAAGTTATAATTTGTGTGATTCCATCTGTCAGAACAAATAGTGAATCACATAATATCGGAATCAAATAAATATGAACTGCTGAAAATGTCATCCTGATCGTATATCAATTGATAAATACAAGTTGGTATACATGTATTCATACATTAATATTTAGACAAATAGTAAACTCTATTAGACTTTCATTGTTTGTAAGCAATTATTTTGTTTTATTAATGATTTAAAGTTTGTTTTCAAACCTCCAAATGAATAGAGATTTGAAGTACAATAGGATTTAAGTCAAAGATAAGTGAACTTAGAGTACAATAGAACTGAATTCAATGATTTGATCGAAACATTCAATTAATTTTCAAAGTTATTAATCATTATAACAGACTGTATACTCGATTACCAGACATTTCTTTCTCGGCTAACAATTCAATGACTCCTCTGTTGTCCAGTTCTGCGAAAACTTATCTTTAAATTCAAGAATAGTTTTAAAACTCTTTATAAAGTCTAATGATTTTTCTTGACTTTTTGTGAACCGAATACTCTTTTTGTTATATTTGAGGCGAACAATAATAATACAGAAACCACACGAAAGAAATAATTTGACGATAATTTTTATTAATGACTTTTGAATTGTAATTCAAGTCAGTCTACAAATACACTGAAAAATTATTGCACAAAAAAATGATTATATAATTGACTTAACAATAAGTGATTGCAATTATAAAAACAAAAACTTCAAACACATAATGAATGAAAAATATTATGAATGAAGTGCTGAATACTGACAAAAAAATGACCTTTTCAAATTCACTCTATTTGTTTCTGGCTACTAATTTGTTTTTCAAAATACATTGTTTGTGAGCCGAAAAATTCTGTAGCAGTTAATTAATAAAACTAATTACAGGGTTGTTTATAATTCAGGGCATTTTCATTAGGATTGGCAAAACTTGACTGTTAATCAATGTAGTCCAGATCCTTTCATTGCTAAATCCTGTTTTAATTTGGCGACAATGACTGTTAATACACATCTCTAACAAGCAGTAAGTTAGTTGGTCTGCCTTATAAAGTATGTGATTTCAATAAATTGTATTCTTCTTGAATACAGTGCTGAGCAAACTGTGTGACTTTTAGGCAACATATAAAAGGTAGTATAGTATACTGTACAAGGTAGACTCAAATCTCACAAACTGGTCTAATTGTGTTGAACCTGGATTATTATCTTACGCATCCAGACCAACTATAATTATAACTCTGGTAATTGATGACTCTATTGATGATCAAATGCAGTCAACAAAATTCGAGTTAGATAGGTGAGTTTAGATAGAGGAGTTACCATGAGAGGGGACATTTGGTGGCCATCTCTGATGGAATACTGCTATCTCAGGCAAATTGGATTTTAATTCAAATTTGATGGACGTATTGGTGGACTCGTACTTCAATGTACGTATAGATCAGTTCTTTAAATAAGAGCGCAAATAGTCTTTTACACGAGAATTGAAAATTATATAAATTCAAACATTAGAGAGTTTAGATGACTTAACGAATCACCCTGGATCCCTTGTATTTATATGTTTTCTTTTTCTACATTTTTAACGTTATTTTAATGACTGTCAAAATATTTGATGAACTTTTCACACAATCATTATTGTTAAGTCATCTTAGGCTTAATTTTCAAAATTGAACAAAAATATGACATTTCATATAGAGGTCTGTGTTTTCGGCCATTCATTGTAAAGCAGTGAAAGGATAATAATATCAATATTTTTGAAATTATATTATTTATAATAAAATTAATATTAAATGAAATTTTCATTTGTCTGAAAATATTAGCCTTTTTTAACATTTATTTAAATGTTCTTTAGTTTCAAATTATATGACGTTCTGAAGCATTGAATTTAAAAGCATTGAAATTAAGATAAGAAAGAATCAAAAATACATGATATTATATAAATTAAAGTAGCAAGATAAGAGAAGAACAAGAAGTGTCATGTCTAATTGTCAGAAGCAACAAAGTTCAAGAGCAATCTAAGGCCAGGGGAAAAAAGATAGGAAAATGTAGTAAAATCTTATTTAAGTATATATTTATAATTGAATTAAAACAAACAGATTATGTGAATAACAGCGGAAAATAAGAATTGGTTACGCGTTATAATTGACCGAAAACTTATTCAATAGTATGTCTGTTATGACAATAGAGAGACAGATAGAGTGAACAGTATGTAAGCAACCGGTAGTTTCCCATTAAGAGCGGCAACGATAGCATGATTAACATCATTATCCAATACATGTACTCAGTCTCGACTCCACACTCATTCACATCTACTCCTCCTGTGTTGGCCCGAACTCAGGCACACAATTGGTTTTGCCATTTAATGTTCGACTACTGCAGAGGCAAAGGTAGCGATAATTATCACATCATTTGAAGCTTAAACACAGAGACAGAGAAAGAGAGAAAAAATTGTGACACAAAACACAAGTGAAACGAATATTAAGGAAAGAATAAAAACTGATATAAAAATTATGCTTTAAATTCGTTAATCATTAATACAATGCATAATTCAAATGTTGGCTCCGATCGACTAATCAAATAAATAAAACTCAAAACTCGTATATTGTATATGCAATGGACGGACAGCTGGAAAAAAGTTTGTCTCCGATAATGTATTTGTGTATGAATACAGTTATATATAATAGCAATCATTTCATATTATTCTCTATATATTTAGAGCCAAAACAATCATTAGTTTGTTTGCTCGAACTCTGGCCAACAGACGATCATTAAATCAATTGTCTGTTTGTCTTTCAAAATATTCAGAATCACATTAAAAATATATTCTGGTATACAGTATGGAGTGAATGTCCAAATATACAGTATAATGCAAACATACAATCATTAAATTATTGTTTTGTTTATCATATGAATCAAATCTGTGAACAGAATTGAAGAAAACTATAATTAAGAATAAATATTCTGCAAATCGTTTATAATTTATTACTATCAATATATTTACTCCTTTTAAAAATGGACACAGGTTAAACATTAAGAATAAGGGTTTCGATCATTTGAAATAATAAGCCTGTTACATTATTGATTCAAATTAATATATAGAAATATTTTTTTTTGTTATTTTAGACATTGAGAGTAGTTCACTGGTCAGAGTACACGACTCTCAGCTGGGGAGCTGGAGTTCGAGCCCTTGACCGTTAGGCTAAGATTTGTTGATTTATTTCGTAGCATTGCCTTCAACGACTCCGCAAAAACACGGCCTGTAATCCCAGAGGCAGAGGTAATGTCCCCCGAAAGGGGGGTTAGCACATGAAAATGTTATCTTATATTAGACATTAATAACAACTTGTTATGTGTATTGTTTCCAATCACTTATGTGGCAGATCCTGTGGCTATTCTATTGGTCTCTATAAGAATGTACTAGTTGGTTACTTTCCTTGACTCTACATAATCATCAATAGTGAACTTTGCATTGAAATTTCACAGAACTAACCGGACCATAAGGCTATATACCCTTTGTACACTTGAGACTGTTCACACGTATATCAAGTAATTAGACAGAGGTCTACACAGTCCTAGTCTTTCACACAAATATTTATAATAAATGACATTTTTTTATGAATTCTTGTAAGTAATTACTAATTAGTAATGAAACTAATTTTGTTTACTTATTAGATGACTATATTTCAGCTCATTTTATTTTTGCTATCTTATTAGCATGGGAAATTAACGTGTAGGCGCAATTTCAACCCAGTATTATCCAATTTAAAATTGTTGAGTCTTTGAAATACTGTGTCTTATATTCATATTTTCGTATTTGCGTCAAAATTAAGTTTATATGCATTTGAAATAAGACTCTTTATAATTGATGAATAAGTGAAGGCACTGTTAATTGAGAGCACAGCACAGGTAGTATTACTATACTGTAGTGCTAGTATGGAAATGATATAATTTCAACGAAACAATGATTTAAAGGTCAATTGAAGCTAATTATAAAGTTCTCACACGAAAGCACAATCCAAACGATACTTTTATTCATATTCAGTGTCGGGTTTGGTTCAGGTGCTCCTGTGGTCCCTTCAATACCTCATCATTATTAACAACATTAGTATTGTTTCTCTAATTTCAAACTTATTAATCGTTTAATTTTTTTTCGCTTTAATTATAATTTTTAAAAATATCTCACATTTTCTTATATTATAAATAGTTTTTTCCCTAATTTTAATGATTTTGTGTACAATTATTCAAACTATGAAATTATATACATATAATATAAGAGCAAAGCCAATGAATTACCTAAACTTAATTTGAATAATATTTAATGTATAAAAAATAAGAGATGTGCAAGGTTGATCACACAATAGAAAAATTAGAAAAAGTCTTGATATTCAAAACTATTAGACTTCATTCGGTCACTTGTTCTATTGGTCACTTCATTAAAATACTATCATGGTGGTTTAGTTGACATTTGTGGAGGATCACTTTTCGATGTCAATGAATTTCAAACGATATATTATTTTTATAATAATCTGTAAAGTAATGTAATTCGTCTAATATTTGGCCCGACTCATCCGGACAATCGACACGAGCCTCGAGTTCATTTAAAATATCAAATATATTCCGGTGAGAACTTCTGACTTCCACTCCATGGCCTCTGAACTAAACACATATATATTGAAAACTCCAATTAAAATATATTTTCTAAACATTTATTTAAATAAGTTTTCATTTATTATAGACATAAATCTTTTGGTTCTTATCTTTATTTGGATTTCTTATAATTTTCGACCAGGCAAACTCACCAGGGAAAGTTAATTTTGTGAACAATATGGCCAAATGTTATTAAAAAAAATTTTTATAGCAAACAAATTAGAATAATTAATGCCATAAACTATTTGATCTGTATTCTGCTATTCTGTACAGTATTTTAATTTTTAATGTCAATAATTAAATAGTTTTTTATCTAATTTTTTAATTCTCTCGCTTTTCAAATGACAAACAGTACTATATTTACCAATTTTTATGACAAACCAA
Organism: Eueremaeus valkanovi; assembly: GCA_034693305.1. Taxonomy (NCBI): domain Eukaryota; kingdom Metazoa; phylum Arthropoda; class Arachnida; order Sarcoptiformes; family Eremaeidae; genus Eueremaeus; species Eueremaeus valkanovi. Next base: position 8,556 of record JAQIWA010001333.1, on the reverse strand, counting down.
GAATATGGTGAAAATGAATGTCCCAATGATATACTGTATTATCAAATTGTCGTCAGTTCTCATCAGAATTAATATAAAAATCAAAATAAAATAATTAAAAACATTTCGCCAAAAATTGAGCCATAAATTGGCATTTTTTCACACAATTTCTATCGGATATAAAACTGAATTCGCATTAAAAAAAGGAATTATTGTTTATCTCTCACCACTGTTACCAATGTTACCCTGCTTATACCATCAAACCTCATAACTCATAAACATTTATATTTTCATTTGTCTTTACAACAAACCTTACTATTGATGTCTATACACATAACATGTATTTTATTATAAATAAAGATAACAGTAATGGGTTTGAGATGTGCAGGCTCAAATTGGTATTTATCAATTTTGAAAATGTTAATATCGAGTTTTCCAAAATGCACATAATAAATAACCTGTGGCAAAAATAAAAAGATTAAAATCACTGGTCAGGGATATCTTGGTCCAAAGTAGTCATTCCCTACCAGTTCTTAAATGACAAAAATGCCTATACTTTAAATACCCAGAGCAATTGAGCAATTGAGAAACCGCAAGCTTCGCTTTGAAAAACGCGCAACGCTTTCGAAATTTTTATTCTTTTCTTTATTCTCACAATAAAAATGATTATAATATAAATATTTGCGAAAGCGTTATAACCACAGTCTGAAAAACGAAATCTGAACGAGTATAGCAGTCTGGTGCCAACATAGCATACAAAAGGGGGAGTTAACACATATGCTGATCACATGAATTTAAACGTTTTGCAACAAACCTTGCTTGAATGCAATCGATGTTTAATTACTGAATTATTATTTGTATAAAATTTAGACAAATATAAGTGTTTTTTATAAAAATAATTATAAAATATTGTTTCGAATTCTTTTATATTCGCCTAAACTTTTATACAATTAAAATTCACTAATTAAACATATATCGGAATCAAACAGCGTTTGAGACAAAACGTTTCAACTCATGTGATCATCTTTTTGTATGCTATGTTGACACCAGACTGCTATACACGTTCGGATTACTCGTTTTTTAGATTACGGTTATAACATATAGAAAATGATGTTTAGGAGACAAAAGCACTTATCATTAAATGCTTACAATTAATATTTAATAATATTTTCTCCAATTTGTCAAATAGTTTCGTCAAAATAATAAAAAAAATGCAAACCATATGTGAATTCAATAAACCTTTTTTGTTGTTTATATTTACACAAACAAAAACATGTTCCCAGAAAAGGTGAGGGGTAGGCAATTGTTGCAGGCAGAAACAAAATAAAAACAAAATTATTAAAAACAGTTTACACTTTAATTGTCTGATTTATAAAATCTTTCCTTGATAATGTTTTTGTTTTGTTTTCAAAATTGTTGGAAAATATTAAACAAAAGAAAATTTTTAGTAAAAAAAAATGTTAATTAAATAATTGAGGGATTATTCGGTGTAATTACACGAATTCATAATTTATTCATAATAAGGCCAGGAACAATTCTCCATCAGTAGGAGTGGTTGCCATACAGTACAGTATTTCTACTACTTTTTAATAATATTAGCCATTTCTTGATCACCCGGATCATAAGTTTTGATGAGAATATAATTATATGAATATATGAAAGACAATTCATTTGCCGATAGATTATGTGAGGAATAAAACTAATACTAAAATACAGTATAAGTGAAATAAAATGAATTTATTGGACATTGTGTTGCTGTGCGACGAATGTGTGTTTCCATTAAACACATAATGAATACATTTGAATAATTTGATTGAAACCATCCATCAGATCAATAGACAGGAAGAATAAAACAAAAGCATTCAATAAATAATGACAATCAGAATCGATATTGACTTTCAATTAATGGAATCGCTTTCAGGCTTTAAATTGTTTTTAAAACCAATTATTATTATTAAACTGTCTGTGAGTTCAGATGTTTTTATTATATTTTAACTTAATTTTCTTTTTTCATAGTTTACAACAAAATACCCTATTTTTATAATTATGGAAAATACAAAATTCCCAATTATCTTGCTAATTTGATAATCCATGAACTATAGTCGTATGTATAGAAGCTTTGAAACCTGATGTATGCCTGGCTCAATCATAGCATGTTTATACTGTAGATTGAATTGAATGACCAAGCATCCGCATCGGCATCCCTGCAACAATGTTGTTACCAAAGACTTGAATGCTTAATGTGAACACTGCCTATAAATCTATTAATATGATCTGAACAATTAGACAGGTTGAAATTTTCATGGCATTTATTTATGGATAGGGGCAAATGCAAAATTCTTTCGCAAATGAGTCAATAGAAGAAATATGCTTGCTCAATTATCGCTAGTCTTTGTTTAGATAAATAAGTCGCTGTAAACGTATTCATAATTTGAAGTCAGTATTTAATTGAAGCGATTAAGTGAACCCGAATCTAATGATTCGGCTGAAGATCGTCTGAAACTCAACGGATATAATATAAAGCTAACAATGAATTACATTATTCTTAAACTTATCTAATATTCAACTGATAGACGATTTGATAAAATAATTATAATATAATGACTATTAAACTGAGTATATATTACGTATAAAAATGTTAACAAAAATTAATAAAATTCATAAACGCTTTAATAGATTAGCATATATTAGATATTAGTCACGTTCTCTACACTTGATAAGTATTTTTGGCAAATATTATGTAAAATAGTGTATAAGCTGTTGAGCACTAATAGAAAATAAACAAAAATTAAATATAATATTTCAAAAATGAATTCATATTATCATTAATTTTGTTGCGAAACAATTGTAAAATGTTTTTCTCTTCAGATTTCTATCTTATCTCAAAATTTTTAACGAATAAAAACTTAAGAGTATTTAGGATTCAGTTCAGACAATTCAAGTGCATTGAACGTCTGGTACGATCTTATTATATGAATAGATATTCAGATTATATATGATATCTATGTCTGAATTGTCTTCTTTTTCTGTACTGAAAGGATAACTAAAAATAAAAATCAAAAGTCATTTATATTATACGTCAAACAAATATATTCTTTAAAATAGCTTTTCTTAACAGAATTGAGCATAAGATGGATTCAATTATTTCAGTCATTCTATACACTCATAAAAATAATTTTAAGTGAATTAAGAATAATATATTCTAAATGGAAGGGCATTATTATGAATAGGGTACTTACTAATTGAGATACCCCTGTCATTTTTAAGTACCATAAATTGCACCTCTTCAATTTAATATGAACGAAAGGAAGTAATTAGCAAAATGATCAAGTTGAGTCTATTTGAATGAATTAATTAATTAATAGACATATTTATCTGATTGAATAACCCCTCCCCTCACTAATAAAATGAGCCAATCCCAATGTCGGCTTAGTCCAAATCGATTTAATTAAGCTTTTAATCCTAGAATATTTGAGCCGAAATACATGGCTTATAATTATTTCAAATATCTATTTAAGGAAAGTGTGGGAAGAATTGATTTCTTGTTATTTCTGAAATCATTTTGTTTTCAAAGAATAAGTGATTTACGGAAACAGAAAGTACTGGTATTTGTACTTAATGTGCTCTACGTGCTTTCTACATGCTGTATAGAGCAATGCTATTAATATGTGAAAGGTAAGACAACATACAGTTACTGTCGAAACGCCCTCACATTCGATAAGAGTTTCCGATAAATAAATCTTCAGTTATAGTGACAATCAATTTCCATCATTTAATAGCAGTTGTGGGCTCAGAAATAGTGGACCTTTCATCAAATTGCTGGCTCAAAATCAACTTTTAACAGTCATTCTGTACTTTGGATTTAAAATTACTGTATTGGGAAAACTTTGAGAAAATATCGTTTTATATCAGATTATTCACATTCAATGATTACAATCATTTGTGTTAAGAATATTCTCATTTAATTTAATTGCAATTATTTTTTAAATAAAATATTCAAAACAACGAGTGATTAGATTTGAAACAGATTATTGTGTAATAAAAATGGAATGAAATATAGTTTGGGATTAAAATGAAAAGACGTTTCCACATAAATAGCTGAGAATGAATGCTAACAGTATGAGCCGTATGAGCCCGGACTCTATTTTTGCAGACTCTTTGCATTTCTAAATAATTATTTCACTTTTAAAGCAATTTTTCTCTTTTTTTCATTTATTGCATAATTAAAGCGATGAAAGAATTGCGAACTTTTCCAAACCTAATGATTATATATTTTGGTAACGAATAAGTTGTTTCACATTTGCTATGTCTGTTCAACAGTCACTTTCTGGATCTTTTTCCAATTTAAGATGACCCGGAATATTGTCAGATTATATTCGAGTAAATAATGGAAAAATCATAGAATTTTTAAATATTTTAAAAGTTTAGTTACATTTCCAAGAATTTTCATTATAACCTTCAAAACGGGCAAAAACTTTATGAAAAATGTCTGTAATTTAACCCTCTTGTGAATCACAATTATTTTTGTCGTTTTGTAACTTAATTAACATTAAAAACTACTATAAACTGCAATATTAGTGGAAAATTCATAAATATTTCTTAAAAAATCTTTGATTTATTGAATAATTATCTAAAATATGAAAAATTTAATAATTAGCTTAACTATTGCTCAATATTTAAAAGTTGCCCGGAGCAGATTCCTGGATAATATTGTAATTTTAGCACCGGAGTGACCCAATCAGATAGGTACATGTTGCAGGATCAAGGAACCCATAAGATATACCAGGCATATTTTTATTTTCATTCAAATCAAATTTTTGAATCATCTCACATGAGGTCAAACATAACTGAGCACTGATTTATTGGCCATCTTTGGAAAGACTGTACTCTTGGACGCATTGACGCAACTCTTTCTCTACAACTCATGTCTTATTAAGAAAAACAGTTTATAATCAATGATTAACTTATAGAATGAATAGAACAAATTAAGCGACCTAGCACATCATTGATTTGATACTGTGCTCTTTTATAGAACCACATATTTATTGCAGCAATGAATGATTGATTTAATGAACCGAATCATTTAAAATTGCAGACAATAATATGTATCATTCAAACAGCGTGAACAAAATTAATCCAGCTTGATAATGAGCCTGAACATTTAATATATTTGAGTAATTTTCGAGGAAAAAAAGTTTAAAATACAATTGAATTGAAAAAAGAATTTGGTTCTATGTACTGAACAGCTCAAGCAAGAACTCATAACTATTATCAGGATAATATTTTCTGCACAGATACTCTCACAACATATTCAGAACAGGCTGCAAATATCATATGAATCAATTGAACAAGATAGAATCAAGTGATGAAAATAACTATATATTTAATTGAAACAAAAAAGAAGCACTAAATTGAATAATAGAGAAAATAAGATAATTGTGTTATACAGTAAAGAATATTATAGTATTGTAAGTGTGAGTAGAGTGTATGAAAAGGCAGTGATGTATGGATGCATTAAATAATTTCAATGTGTTTGACATATCGTTGGAGTGTGTAAAGACACCGGCAGTAAGGATATCCTGTAATAAACATTAAACATGTCTCACATCTCTCACAAAGAATAAGAACTTTCTATTTAACGCAAATAAGAGAATAAAAGGCTCTTTGAGTCTCACATTCACTCTCACACTCACTCTCTATTCATTCGTCAAATGCTTATTCTGTTATAAATCTATTATATACTACACTACAGTATATTGTACTGAATTATATAATTATAAGCAGTATTTGTAAATACAGTGCAGTATATCTACAATTCAAATATAAAATAATTTTGAGTTAAGACTAATTTCACACAAATTCTAGACCAATGTTATAATACATGTATTGAATATCTGTTGCAAAGGGTATAGAAATAGAGAGAGAATGAGCTGAAGAGCACTCAAACTAATTGTTATATAAGAGATAAATCATTATATACTGAACACTAATAGAGTAGTAAACAAACAAATTTAAAATATATTCAAAATTTTATTTATATAGTATTCCGAATAAATTTAATATTTATTAGAAATTTGTTTTTTAATAAATTATTAGAAAAGACTTTAATTAATTTCAAAACTAACTTACTATTCTGGGTATATTAATATTGACTCTGAGCTCACTTTATTCTTATAGTAAATATTAATTAAATTCTGTAAAAATTGATTATAAGATAGAATGAAATATAAAGAATATTCTGTTTATAGAATAATATGTATAAAGAACTGGAATATTATTGAATAATATGAAGAATTGAGTGGTTTATACGAAAATGTGTGAATAATTGGCTCGAATGCTATGAAATGAGATATGATTTATGTATTATTAATAAATATATTTAAGAATAGCTTTTATTGAATATGGGTTTGAATGAGAGATCGTTATGATTGCAGCTATAATAGGGTGAGAGTTATGGACAGACAATCAATAATTCAATAAATAAGTAATATATTTGATATAATATGTATAATACGTATATTAAATGAAGGCAAGCAATAGTGCGCTTAAAAAGGCTAACATTGATCGCAAACAGAAATTCTCTCTCATATATCATATCAGTATTGAATCTAATTTCTAAACATATTTCTCTACTCAAGTGAATAAATGCGTGACCAACACTATCAGTGCCATTTGTGCACTTAATGTACTCATTCTCCACATACAGTACAGTACAGTACACTCCACATCCAGTGCCTCTACAATGCCCGTGCACTGCCTCAGTCTGCCCGTGCACTGCCTCAGTCTGCCTGTGCACTGCCTCAGTCTGCCTGTGCACTGCCGGTGCATACTTTCTAATAGTGTGTTGACAATCGGGCTATACTCACAAATAAGCCCAATTGATAGACAGACTTAGACTTTTAGTAGGTCAGCTCATAAGTAATATGAAGAAGTGAGCTAGTTTATATTATAAAGTAAATTTATAATAGACGGTCTACATTGAATGCTAATGAAGCCATTTTTAGAATCTGGTACAATTGCTAATAATAAGTGCACAGAAGTCATTATAAGTTTATAAGTCTATTGATTTTGATATTGAGGGTAGAGCCAAAATATCTCCTAGCTTTTGAAGATGGGTAAAATCTCACAAATATTTTGAGTCGTAACCTTCTGGGACTTATTCCCCTAATAAATGATAGGAAGATCATTTCTCTAAAAGTAAAAAAATTTGAACAGATAAGGACTTACTAGGTTTGCAGAGCTTGATCATCCCTACAACTCATTAAATATTACTGTAGTTTTAAATTCAATACAATTATCGAATATTTAGTTTTTTTTTTGAAAATTTAAGTAATCATATGATTGTGTAAACGATCTTCAAATGAGTCCTCTCTTTATGAATAAAATTATTTTTTTCATGAAATGAAAGTATTTTAACAAATAATTTAATGACTGCTAAGAACATAATATTATATGAAAACACTTAAAAAAAAGACAAACACTTGAAATAAAAACAAATTTTATTAACCATTTCTATAATGAACATTAAAATAAACTATCCAGGGATAAACCAGACAATAAAACCATGAATATATTTAAATATAATTGAATTTTCATAGATACTAATTAGTGGTAATCACATGTACAGTGTATGCAAAAAATATGAGCACATGTTCGACACATTTATTGAATATTTAAAAATATGTGGATTAGTAAAATGCAAATCAAATTTATTCCAAAATATATTAATATTTAAAAGAGTCTGTTATAATGGGGTTTATTCGTTATTTATTGACATAAATTAAATATTTAGATAACAATTGATTTATGTCTCAAAAATCTATAGACGTTTATGTAAAATATACACTGATCAGTGATGACATACTTTTTAAGCAGATATTATTTATTTTTGTATACACAGGTACTTTAATTTAAAATTTTCAAGAGATTTATGGTTTATCTTAAGAAAAAACAATAAGGCATATCATATTCTAAATTCATGCTTGCTCTTTGATTTTGTTTGAAAGCCATTCAAATAACAGAAAAGCATTAGAAGTCAATTATTAACAGTTTGCAGAATACAAAACCAAATATACATATAAGTTAAATATTCCCTTGGTCATCGTGATTTCCAACTAAATATTTGCACCTGACTCTTTATGAAATTCAGTATAAGAATAGCTCTAGGAAATTGAGTAAATCTGGTCCAATTGCTAACTATTTAAATGTCATCAATCAAAATGTTTTCCATTAAATATGTTAACAATTATTTGACATTCGTATCAAATATATTAATATTTCAATATTCTTCGCGCGTTTCTAATCAGTCGAAAAACAAATATAAATTAATATAAATAAAAGAATTTCGATATAAAAGGAAAAAATATTGGCTTTTATTCAAATAATATGAACAAAACTGAATAATCTGAACGTTATTTCAATTAAATATTTTAAAATTTTCTTTAATAAAAAAACACAAAAAATAGATTTCAATCTATAAAATACATTAAAAACATTAAATAATAAATTTTTTATAATTACAATATAAAGCTGTTTATAATAATTATATTATTTTAGGAAAGATTACAAAATAAAGAA
>JAQIWA010001332.1:0-19170 GCA_034693305.1 Eueremaeus valkanovi | reverse complement strand
AAATATATATGGATTTTAATGTATATTTTGAGCGCGCAATTCAAGAGTGCAACTGTTGAGATGTCAAGCACTGTACAGCAAAACAAAATCTGACCCTAACATTTTGTTGTTGTTACAATTAGAGCTCAGTATAGCGACACTCCATTACAACACATAAGTTGATAAAAGTTAATTAGTAGAACATTATTCCACTCCTATATAATATGATTAGGCACTCAATGTGCTTAAGATCTGGACCAATTTTGGAAATTGGATAACATTCCAGGTGTAATCCAAAATATTTCAATTGCCATAAGTCAAAATACGTGGTATTTGTTGGAATGGATGGCAGGGGTCAACTGGATGAGTTTATTCGGGTTAAAAAATATCACATTGTCTACAATTATTCCGTATATCCGATTTTTGAATCGGATTATAATATTACGAAAGACATAGCTTTAGCTCAATTGTCAACACCTATTGATTTCGGCGACAGAAAGACTGTTAACTCTATTTGTTTGCCACAAATCAATGTCACGAACATCGACCTGGAATACGGGCTTATTTCAGGCTGGGGCGAAACTGATCCTTGGAAATCTAAAAGCTTCCCATTGAATGTGAGACCATATGGATGGGTCAGGATATTGCCTGTCTCAAAAAATCATTATGATGAGATAATCTACGCTGTACCATTACTGGGCAAATACCCAACATCCTTGGGAGCCTTATTCTGCAGGGTAAGTTCTGGTCAATTTTCATTAACGTAAATGTCTCTTAAAATAGCCAAGTTCACCTCCATCTTCAGTTAAATTTATACCAGGCACAAATAGATACACTAAACCAGAGATGTCAAGAGTATAAGAAATACAATAAAAATATGAACACGTAATATATGTGGTAGATCATAAAATCTGTTGTCACAACTAGGTCATTTGTATGACATATAAACATATTCTGTTAGGAGTGGCTCTCAGAAATGGCTCTTTACCCACCTTAGCGCTAAACGAATATGTTATACATAACTATGAATTATGTCATAAAATTTGTTAGTAAATTGTTCCCGAGTCAACATCTGAGCCCAACTGATATGATTCTGCAATAAAAATAGTTTATCACAAACATAAGTAAATTTTGCCGGAATAACAAAAAAAAAATAGCAAGCTCAATAAGATATAGGCATTGAATTATATAAAGTGCCTCAACTGCTCAAGACTGAGCTGAAATCAAAGCACTTCACCCGGGGGTGGGGGACAACTAGTTGGCTGCTTTGTGTCCTTCATCTGTCCTGTAAAATCTCAGACGCGTAGCACTGCCTCAACCGACACCACAGTGTTAAAGCACACTGCCTGTAATCCCAGGGGTGTGCTTGGGAGGGGGGTTCCGCACTAAATGGTTATGTACTCTCTTCTAAAAACTGTGGTCTAAAGTTTTTACAAGAGTACAGAGGGGGGAGATTCTGATAAAAACTATATACTCCGCTTTATTCCAGAATCAATTAATCAAATTAAATATATGCTTACAATTGACCTTGCACATTAATTGAAGTGGTCTCGAAGGTCGAGCAAAATGAACTGTTTCAGCAATTGGCCTGCTTCAAATAAATTTAACCGAGGAATACTAACTATATTAATTGTTCCTGGTTATATTCCACATTAAGCACGATTACGGGGGACCTCTCATACAATACGTTGGCGGCAGAGCTGTTCTCATAGGCGTTGCCCAAGGATTCAATGACAGTGAGCTATTGAGTGGTGGCTGTCCTTACTCTCACGATGACATTACTCTATACTGGGTTCGTGTTGCTTACAAAATGAACTGGATATTGGAAATTATACGTCAAAAGAGTCGCTTATAAATTACGTTTTATATACTTTGAAATTCTGTTCACAACAATTATTTTGAAAATTCTTATAACAATTATTAGAATAATATTTTATTAATATGATGGTATTATGGCGATATGGGGTTATTCTGATGAATACGGTTGGCAACCATTCAATGGCTTGCCAATGGGCTGGGTCAAAATATTTCCCTATCCTGGGATGGAAGCTTTGATACTGGCTAGACCTATACCAAACTCAGACGGATCAGTTACTTGCAAGGTAATATTAACCTTTATATATTTAATTTATTATTAACAATGATCAATTTAACTAAAATGATATATAGCAGGGAAATGTCAACTGAGCATTTCCACAGTCTGTATGCTATTCAAGTATTAGCACGGGTAATCAGAACGTACATAGCAGTCTGGTGCCAATATAGCAAACAATATGGAAGTTAACACTTGTGATGATTATATGAGTTGAAACGTTTTGTTCCAAACCTTACTCGAATTCAATCGTTGTTTACTATCAGTGGTATAAAAGTTCAGACAAATATAAATGCATTCGAATTAGAATAAGCAACAAAATACTGACTCGAATACACTTACATTAGTCTAAACTTTTATACAATTGATAAATAAATAATTAAACATTGATTGCATTGAAGTAAGGTTTGGGACAAATACTTTTAACTCGTATTAAACACATGTGTTTACTACCACTTCGTTTGCTAAAGTTGACACCAGACTGCTATAAACGTGTTCAGATCACCCGTTTTCTATTATTAACTGATTCAATTTTGAATACTGTACCAGGGTGACTCTGGCAGTCCGGCCATTCAATACGTAAGAGGTAGAGCCGTATTGATAGGTGTGCTTAAGGGCGTTATGGGAAAAGGAGCGAAAAGTCCCTGTCCAGATGCAAATGACCAGACTGCACTTATGGTCTGGGTTAGAATATCGTATAATATCGATTGGATAACACAAGTGATTAGAGATAATAGTCGTTTCTAAGTATTATCTCGGTTAAAATTTTCAGTACAGATCAATTTTCATACGAAATATTTGTTAAACTATAGAAATATTTTATATTTTATTGCAAATCTAAACAATTTAATACTTTTATTATTTTTGTTCTTGGTGCTATATTTTGCGCTATTTTACCCGCTCACTTTTCAAAATGCTACTTGCCAACTTAATTATACATTACTATTGGCTTGAAATGATGTCATTGTAATGTATAGTACAGTAAAAGCTGGTTATAAGTACTAAACTGATTTTTATGAAAGAAAGCTTGGTAATTAGTTATTTAAGCATGTTAATTTTATTGTTATCAAAAGGCTTGCTTGAAATTAATGTATTTTCAATTTTTATTAAGTTTTAAATTAAAATATATTTATATTTATTCAGAAATTAATTTTGTTTCAACTGTTTGACTGGTTTTAACTGTAATACTGATCGCCTGTGTATTCGCCATCTGTTGACAGCTTTTTGTACACAAATAATGTTTAAAATTATTGTCAAAAATATTGTAAACATTTAAACAGTAATTTTAAAACACGAAAGCATTGAATGCATTGATAAACATATGAAACGAAATGTTTGTTTAGTTTTTTGATATTTTAATTATTAATCGATTTTTGCAATAATATTAAACACAATTCAGTGACAAATATAATAAACATTTAAAATGTTATAAATATTTAGTCAAAAAATATGTTATTTTTTGAATCATTTTTAGTCTTAAAATATATTTTTATTTTTTAATTGATTTTTCATTTCATTCAAAACGAGAGAAAAAAAATCGATATTTAGTTCAAAAACGAAAAATACATTTAATATACAAATGAATTGTAAGTAAAAAATTGTTTTCATTTTTATACATATTTTTCTGTTTTTATTATTTATTTTATATTTTCTTTAGTTTAAAAAATTAGCCAAAAATTTGGTTCAAATGAATGGGAAAAATTGTATAAAAAATACGAAATTTTTTTTGTATTACTTTTACTATAAATTAATTTACATTTTTATGAATGAATTTTAATCACAAAAAATACTATAAAAACAAAATCAATGAAAAAAAAATAATAATTTATTGATTAATAACAGAAAATACACTCAAAAAAGACATTTTTCATGTTTTATGTCTCCATTCATACGTATAAAGCGTAGGATTTATAGCGAAAATACATAAATAAATAATTAATTTCTTTATACGATATGTCAGTATAAAAATTGGATCAAAAAAAATCAGTTTTGGATATAATTTCTGATTAAAACTGAATTAAAATTTTAATTAAACAAAAATTACTGTATTTTTAATTTTATGTTTAACTAGTTTTTAGTCAATAATTATATCAAAGAAATTAATTTTTTATTGAATAAAATCATATTTTTTTAATTATTATTTCTCTAAAACGTGGGTTTAATATCTGTAACAATGACCAGGGGGTAAACAAGGGGTCGTTTTTTGTTATGTTGGGTACTTTTTATTTGTCGGCAATTTTTAGTTTCTTTTATTTATTTATTTTTTGATATTTTTTTCTGTTATTTCAAAATTACATTTCATTTCCGTATTTATGACTTATTTATTGTTTTTTTCTCTTCTTTTTCGGTGTATTTTGTGATTTAATTTTTTTATGATTTATTTGCGTTCAGAATATTCTTGCGATTCATTCAAACGATTCGTAATTTTTTTTCCGTAAAATTATTTATTATTTTATTTGAGAAAAAAATTTATTTAAAATAATTTAAACTTTTTTTTCGTATGAATTATGAAATGAAATATTTGTTTAATGTGTTTGCTATGAGTTATGAATACATTATTTGCTTTTTAAACATAGCGTTAGAATAAATAAGAAGAAAAAAATATTTTCATTTAAAACAAATAATTAATAGAAGAGAAAAAAAATATAAGAAAATAATCATTCATTGCATGAGAAAAATGACATCAATTTAACGAAAAAAAATTATTTAAATTAAAAAAAATTCAAACAAATAGTAAAATCGAAAAAAAGTTATTCACAAAAGAAAACTATATTTTATTTTCACATAATATCCGAAAAAAATTACCAAAAAATCTCTGCTTTTAGTCATAAAATAAAAAAACAAAAAATTATTTCTAATAAACAGAAAAAAATAATTCATTTCTCTATTCAAACGAATATTACATAAAAAATAGATAAATAGATAAGAGATTATACGATAAGTAAACTGACATAACCTGTGCTACAGTTGCGATAAAAAATGCTAACTGTGCTGTCAATCACAGCGCATACCTGTGCTATAGAATAGGATAAAAAAGGAAAAGAAAAATAATAAATAAAAATCTCATTTGAACTAAAAGTTTAACTCAAAGGTGTAGTATATCTCTGCCTATATCTCAATCAACTACCTGTGCTCTCCCTTTCCCTCCCCGACCAATCCATCTATCAGTGCATTCATATAATACAGTGTAGTTTTTTGGTGTTATATGCCTTATATGGCATTCAAACTGAACGCCAACACAATTAAGGCATAGATTTATAAGTTTTATAATAAATAATAAAAATTATATAAAGTTTTTGAGTGAAAAAACTTTTTTGCCGTAAAAATGTCTTTTCATATAAATCTTGTGTTTCGATAGAGACATACACTCTGTGTCTGTGTATGTGTGCAAACATACAATGCTTTTAGTGTTTTGTTTTCCACAATAAATGTTTGAATTATTTTATTATTATTTTGTTATTCAAACGACTGAATAGTGTTTTTCACGCATTTCATGACTTTTGAAAATTTCAATGAAAAATATAAAATACTTATTATTATTATTATTTGTATTTTAATCATACAATTGATTCACTGTTAGTGTTGTGTTCAGACAATCTGTGCTCAAAATTGTTTATGAAGTTTGAGTTAAAGCAAAAGTTTGAGAGAAAAAAGTCATTGAAATAACTCTTTAGCTTCGGTTTCGGACCTATCCTTACAGTCCTTACAGTTCAGACACACACACAAAGTGTTTGTGTATTATAATAATCGCCACAAAAAAGTAAACATTTTTTTCTATACAAAAAAATGTTTTGCTTTTCAAATGTTAATTGAATTTTCTGTTTCTCTGTTCATATGAGTCGCGCTTTGCGTGTGTTTTATGCGAAATAAATAATTATTTTTTTCTTTCTTTCTATACATTAATTGTTTTATTAATATTGTGAATGAAAAGCAAAACTAACTGTTCATATGTCGGCACAAATTGTGAAATATAAGCGAAAAAAAATATTTTGAATATAATAGCCGTCAGTATTGTATGGAAGGTATGACTGCCTTAAAGGTATGACTGATATACGGAAAGAGCGGATAATTATTATTATCTATAATACTATTCAATTCAAATATAAATTCAAAATATATTTATTTGATAATTGTTTGGCGTATTTGCTCTATATTTATGATATTTAGTCATTTAGTTATTCACTCCTTATAGTGAACTCAATTTTTTTGCGCAAAAATATTACTCTATTTAACCGAAAACACGCTATAAATCCATTTTTTTCTCTGTTGAACATACTTTTTGATTACATCAGAGATGTGCAGTGTAGGCGTATACACCTTTTAGTTTACTACCCACCTGGATTATTTTTTATAAGTCATCAACCCAAAGGCTGTTATATAACCGGCCTGTTTGGGATTACCCTAACAAACCTTAATTATAGGGAATATGCTGTAAAAATCGCCTATAATTTGATAAATTATGTGTAAATTAGCTGAAAATTAGTTAATTTTTATTTAATTCTGATTTGTTTTAATTGTATTTTTCTATTGTACCAGAGCTGCATTTAGTGTTATGTAATGATTATGTTGTGGATTAACCCTTTTTATTTCTAAATTGACCCCGCCCACCAATTAATCATTCACTGGACATCCCTGGACTTTAACCTTTTCATTGAATGTCTATTATATTGAAATATTAAATAATTTTCTATTTTTAATACATTATTAGTCAGAAAACACTCTATAAATCAAACTTTTTTTTATTTGTATTTAATTGAGTTTAATTACAAACAGTTTTTCTCAGATTTATTATAACTTTTTTTTTATTCTAACACTTGTTTCCATAAAAATATTCAGACATTCATTATTATATAAAATGTTAATTATATACAAATATAGTTAAAAAATGCCAAAACTTTTTTTGTCTGCTATTCATACAGAAAAAATTGAGAGAAAAATAAAAAGAAAAGAAAATAAAAATTTGTTTTCATTGACTATAAAAGGGAACGACTGTAACAGATATGCGAATAATTTCTTATTAAACGCTTTTATTTATCCTCTTATTAATCGTTTTATAGGCTATGAATGGTTTGCAATAATTATTAGCGAAAAAAAATTATATAAAATTTTTTTCCATAACTTTAATGCGAATAATGCAGAAAAAAAGTTTTTTTTGACCGACTTATCCATACTATTCCCTTTCGCACCAGCAGTTTGTATATGTCTAATACAAACACCAGTTCCGCACACAAGACATCTGTTATTTGTTTTATTTTTTTTCTAACATTTTATATAAAACTATTCTTTCGGTTAAATATTTATTTATTTATTTTTTTTAGTTTAAACAATAGAGTAATTAAAGTATTTTTTTTTATATTTAATTCGTAATCATATTTAAACTCTATATATGGTTAACAAGTTATGTGTGCGAAAAAGAGCACAGGGATGGCCAAGTTTATACCTTTAGGAAACTACCTTGCTTATGATATATTGGGAAACACTCAATAGTTTAGCAAAAAGGGGCCTATTTTTAGGCCATTATTCTATTGAAGGCTTAATTAGTTATATATTTGATGTACAGTTCGCAACATCGAAAAGGTTGCACTTTATTTTGTATAGTTATGTTGATTTTTTTGCACAGTCTGCACATCCCTGTCCTCTGTGTTTGTCTACATATGTCTTATAATATGACTTATTATATGTAAATCTGTTTTATTATTAGTCATTCCGATTGATTGCACGCATTAGTGACCGAATATAACACTTATTATTATTATTATATAATAATAGCTCTGAATATTCATTCCGATCACGACTTGTATATAAATCTATACTTTATTTAAATACTTATTTTTTTCGCTTGACTTTCATCGATAGCAATGGAAATACAATAAGAAATACAATGTTTGGTAGAAAAGTAGTCTTCAATCATATGATTGTTAAATAATTGTTTGCTTTTTTGTGTTTTCTTTTTCGTTATATTATTTTCCTATTGTTTTGCGTATAAATACATATTTTATTTTACACATGAATTCGCATAAATTAATAGTAAAAACATAGAAATTATGCGAAAAAATCTGTTAAATAATTCCAATCTTTTTCTATTGAATAGTATTTTATTGAATAGTATTTTCTCTGTTATTCATTGCCATTATTCAGATCACAGAATATTATTTCATTTCATAAGTATTTATTCAAAAAAAATAATTTAAAGAAAAAAAACAAAAAAAAATTTCAGCTTTAATACAAATTATACCAAAAAAAAAATCAAAAAAAATAATTTCCAAACAATTAATGCAATTCTTCTCTCATTTAATCCCCAAAAACAACTCATCTATAGATCAAAGCATAACATAATCACAAAACAAATCAGTAATAAATCAAAACATAATATAAATCAATAAATAATTTATTCAACAAAACAAAAAATATATCGCAAAACATGTCTTCGAAATCCCTTTCCTCCACAACCTCTTCCACGTCATCGGCCAAAGCGCTCAAATCGGTGGCACCGCCTGTCGCGCGGGCGCAGACAAACCTGAGCCGATCGCAGGCCAGTAGTAATCAATCGCTTCATTCGTCTACATCGGAGACACAGTCGCAGTCGACTGTGCGGACAGCGCCGTCATTACGGCGTTCCCAGTCTTCCAATGAAATACTCACTGAAAATGTCGACGACTTTGCCCTTGAGGACAAGGTCTGGGTTAATGGTCAGCGACCGGGCATTATACGCTACTTGGGCGACACCCAGTTCGCGCCGGGCAAGTGGGCCGGCATTGAAGTGGAGACAGAAGACGGCAAAAACGACGGTTCCGTCGCTGGCGTCAGATATTTCGAGTGTAAACCCAAATACGGAGTCTTTGTTCGCCCGCAACGGCTGACCCGACAGCAGATCGAAGACCCGAAGCCATCCAGTAATAAGTCGTCGCCGCGCGAATCAATCAGCCCTTCCACGCCTACCGGTGCTCACAATACGAGTCAGAGTACGAATACGAGTACCAAAACTAATGGCAATAATACGAGTAATACGAGTAATGGCAGTCACTATGCGTTGAGCGCCGGCAGGTATGAGCAGAAGTTTGCGGTCGGGGATCGGGTGCTGGTGAACGCCAGCTCCGGCACTAAGTTGGGAACACTACAGTTCATCGGTGCGGCCGATTTTGCTGCTGGCCGTTGGGCTGGCATTGAATTGGACGAACCCGTCGGCAAAAATGACGGTTCGGTCGCCGGAAAGCGCTATTTCAAGTGCGATATGAAGTACGGACTGTTCGCACCCATACATAAGATCAGTGCCGCCCCATTAAGTGCGCTTAAGATACAGAAAAAGACCGGTGCCATCAGTAAGCAGAGGCCGCCCGGCCTCAGTCGCCAGAGGTCTGGCGGCAGTCAGGAGTCACTCAACTCTATTGCGTCGTCCACTGCCTCATCGACCAGACCTCGGGTCAGACTCGGCGTCACATCCCTGTCCTCCGCACAAAAAGGTAACGCCTTTTAAGTATATATTTTTATTTTCCTATTCTATACTGAACTTTGAATTACTGTATAATTGAATATATTTTACAGTCTTTTCAATAGAAATCATATTTTATTTTCATTTTATTTTTTTTAATATAAAATAATTTTATTTATTTATTCATTTGATTATTATTTTTATGTATTCTTTGGAAATATATTTAATATTTTTTTTCCATAAAATTATTATTAAATTAGTATTAAATATAAATTCAAATTAAAAAACTATTCTTTGAATTCATATTTAATAATAACTATTATTTTGTAATTCAAATGAATATTATTTAATAAATATTTATCTTCTATACTGTTGGGGCACCGGTAGGCAACAAATCGACTGCAGCACAGGTAGTGACGGCCACCTCATCGGCGCTGAACGATGTGATCAAAGAAAAGGACGAACACATAACGCAGCTGTTGAAGGAAAGGGATCTGGAAAGGGGTGAAGTGGCCAGAGCTGCGTCACAGGCGGACACTTTGGAGGAGAAGCTAATGGCGCTCCAGTCCGAGCACCAGAAGCTGGTGCTCGAAGCGGACGAAGAGATACAGGAGTTGAAGCGTTTGAATCAGGAATACGAAGAAATTCAGCTCAAACTCAATGCACAGTTAGACGACGAGAGAAAAAAGTTGGAAGACTTACAGTTCAGGTATGTGTGCATTCCGTTCCGCACAGTTAGCTTTGGATAATTTTATTTTGAATTTTCTTTTTTGGTCTTTTATTTTAAAGTTAATTATTTTTTTGTGTTTTTTTTGGGAACTTATGATAAGAATAATTATTTTTTTGGATTTTATTTTAGTTTTTTATCTTTATTTGAAAGTTATTTAGATTTTTGTTGATTTTATTTTAGATTTTTTTGTGAATTTTTATCTTTTATTTGACTTTTTTTTCGTTAAATATCGTTAGAATTGTTTAATTATTTTTCTGTTTTTTTATTTTTGTTAATTAATTGATTGCATACTAACTATACGTTTAATTAAATCTGTTTTTAATTAATTACTTATTTTTTTAACCGAAAAAAACTAAAAATTCCGAAAGTGTTTAGCTCTACCCCTCTGGCCATCTCGGCTAAACACTCCACTACTGGTCACCCCATTAAGCAATTTAAATATAAAATCAAAAAAATAATTCTTAAATCAAATCAAAAATAATTCTTAAATCAAATCAAAAATAATTCTTAAATAAAATAAAAATTAATTTTTATATAATTGTCACCAAAACTGATGATTAGGTTAGAAGAGGAGACTATAATGCGTTCAGATCTGGAGAGTCAGACTCAGGCGCTCAGGGATGACATGAATAAACTTAAGGCTGAGATCAGATCGGATGCGGAAATGCGCACGAAATCGGATTCAGAACAAGTGGAAGCACTGGTAGATAAGCTGAAGGAACTGGAGAACAGACGGGAGTCGGAAGTGTTCGGACTTCAGGAGGATTTGGTCCGCAAAGAGGAGTCTGTCCTCCAATTGGAGGCGTCGGTAGAGAAGAGGAACACAGAGTTAGCTAATTGTCAGAAGCGGTTGCTTGAGTTGGAACAGGACTTGGAGGCCACCAAACAGAGGACAGACAGACAGATAGGTATGGGTTGTGCCGAAGGAGTGATAAAAAATTTTTGGCTTTTATTTCAATTTTGTGTTAATTTTTTTGGTTTTATTTTGTTTTTCTAATTAGAGATAAAATTAAAGTTTTTTTTTGTAATTTTTTTCTCGATTTAATACAGACTTTAATAGCATTTAAAGAATAGATTAATAGAAAGAAAATTATTTTATTCATTAAAATAGATGTAAATAAACAAAAAAAAATAATTTTCAAAATATACACAGTTTTTGATTTTTTTTATATTTTTTTGTTTTTTATTTTAAGCTTATTTTTCAATATATTTTATTTTCTCATTAATTGCTAGAATCAATCGACGAATTTAACCTTCGGATCAAAAAAGAGGAAACACTTAAACGGGAATTATTGGACGAAAATAAGAAACTGAAACAACAGTTGACTGAATGCGAGAAAAAATTACTGAATTTTGAAGAAAAGTTAAATGATTTGAGTTCTGGTAAATCGGTTTTAGAGCAGGAATTGGATTCGAAAGAGTCGGCAGAAAAACAATTAGAGGAAAGGCTTTTGGAGACGAAGAATAAATACGAAAAATTTGAAGGTTTTTACACAAAAAAAACAGAAAATAATTATTAAAAACAAATTAATTAATTCAAAAATAATGTCATTTCAGCCGAAGTCAGTTCATTAGCACAAGAGTTAACGCAAATCAGATCCCAGTGCGACGAAGAGCGCCATAAACGGAGGGAATCGGAGGATAGGGTACAAGTGCTGACAGAACTGAACCGGCAGTTGGAGATGAAGTGCGAGGAACTGATGCGAACGTCCGGTTCCAACAGTGATCTGTTGTTGCGAATCAATACCGAAGTTATGGATAAACAGAAAGAGTTTATCGCAAAGGAAAGGCAGTTAAAACAGGATTTGGATTCGTATCGGAAACAGAATGAGTCGAAAGTCGAAGAAATTCGTGTTTTAAGTATTGAGTTGTCGGACAAGCAGTCACTGATCGCCCGGTTCGAGAAAAAACAGTTAGAATTCGATAAATCGATACAAATATTGGAAAATGAGCTAAAGCTGACCCGAAATGATTGCGACGATAAGCAGACTATGGTATCGGATCTGAAACAACAGTTGAATGATTTGAAACTGAAAGTCAGTTCCGTTTCCAGAGATCAGGATTTGAGTAAAGGTTTTGAAACTTTTTTTTTGGTTAAAAATAGTTTTTTTTGGTATTTATTGACAATTAGTTTAAAATTTTTGTTTAATTTAATGATTATTTGATTTTATTTTTTATTTGTATTAATGAGAAAATAGTTTTTTTTCCGCATTTATTAGCAATTAGTTTAAAATTTTTGTTTAATTAATAATTATTAGAAAATTATTTTTCAATTAAGAAAAATATTTTTTAATCAAAAATTCAAAAATAATTTCTATTTTTTAGGTAATTATGAATACAAACAAAAAGAATTGGAAAAAGAGCTGAAGGAAAGGGACGAAGAGTTGGATGAGCTGAAGAAGGAATGGCGTGATTTGAGGGAAACTAAGTTCGAGTTAGAGCTGGAAAGGGATCGGTTTAAGAGGGACTTCGAGCGGATGGAGAAGACATGTGAAGAGAAGCAGCTTTTGGTCGAACAGTTGAGACAAGACTTGAGACAATTGAAGGACGAGTTCGACAAATATAGAGCCGATTTGGAGAAGCAGTTGAAGGCATCGGTAGTGACCACTGAGTCGCTTAAGGAGATCGGCTCCGATCTGGACCGGCAGAAGCAGGCGGTGCTTGTGGTCGAGGAGGAGAACCAGTCGCTTAGGGATGATAACAGACATCTGAGAGAGAAAGTGGAGGAACTCAGGGATGATATCGAAGGTATGGCTGGAATTGGTTTTGGCTTTTATTCGGTTTTATTTGAGATTTTTTTTTGTTTTTATTCAAATATTTTTCCGATTTTTTTGTTTTTTTTGAAGTTATAGTCATTTTATTCATTATATGTATTTTTTTACTACTTGGGTGGCCAGGGATGTAGTGATTCTCAACCCTTTCCCCACTTATATTATGCGCTTTTAATCGGAATTATGTTTGGATTCAAACAATGTTTTGAAGAAAAATAAAATAATATTTGTTTTGTATTTAAAAAACTATTTTCTAAAACAAAAACTTTTCTAAAATTTAATTTTTTTTTCTGAAAACAAAATTTTTTATTTTATTTTTCTCTTCTCTTCTCTCTATTCGTCTCAAACCCACTGTTCCTTCTGTTCCTCTCCAGTCATTTGGATGTCTTATTTTTTATGCAGAAAATACTGACACAAATCAATCCAATACTACATATCAGAGCTCACAAACTCTTTACAACACTTTACTAATGACTGGCCTTTTGTTACTTATATTTGTATTTATTTATAGACTTATTAATGCTTTGGTTTTGCCTTTGATTTCAATATTTTATTGAATTTTTTGCTTATTTTTATTATTTTTTTTATAAATTATTTTTCAATTATTTTTTGGATTAATTCAAAGTTTTTTTTATTTTACTCTCAATACTGAACTGTTTGACTGAATATTCACTTTATTTTCAGAATTTTTTTATTTTTTCCAAACTTTTTATCCTATTTTTGAACTTTAATTAAAACAAAAACTGTTTTTTCCGCAACTCTTATGCAAAATAACAATAAGAATCCGAACTCTAATCGCGAATGAAATGAATAATAGATTTGAATATAATTTTATGATTTAAACCAAAAAATTATTTTTTGATTTGTTTTATATATTTTTTTGTTTTTTTTTCGTTTTGCCCATTCTTTTGGTTCCGTTCCGTTCGGTTCGGTATAGCTCTGGACAAAAGGCATAGAGAAGTGTTGACTGAGTTTGAGTACGAGTGCGAACGTATGCAACAGAAGTGTGTGTCCGCACAACAGCTGGCAGAGGACAGGCAGCAGAAGCTCCTGGAGCTGGAGGAACAGCAGACGGTAGCTGTGGATACTTTCCGACGGCAGGCAGAGCTGGAGAAGAGACAACTGGAGTCCAAATTGGATGAACTGGAGGTCAGAGTCCGGGAGTCTATCACTGCTAACCATCAGCGCCGGTATGAGAGAGAGGTTTTGGAGGGAACGGACGATAATTACGAACAACAGATAGAGTTCTTGAACTCAGTTATCGTCGATATGCAGAGGAAGAACGATGAGCTCCGGAATAGGGTTCAGGTGCTCGAAGAGATCGGTTAGTATTGTGTGGAACAGAATATTCTTTAATATTATTCTTGTGTTCTGTCTATCGATTCAGTCATTGAAACGAATTTTTTTGTTTTGAATTAATTTTTGTATTTATTTCTCAATCGATTCAAACGATTATTATTTGAATTCAATATTCAATTCATTCAAATGTTTTCTACTTTTTGTAGGTTTGGGTGAATTCGACTCCAGCTTCCAGTCCAGGGTTAGGGTCAACGGCCACATACGGGCGCCGCGAATGTTCTGCGATATATGCGATGAGTTCGATGCGCACGAGACGGAGGACTGTCCGCTACAGTCGAGCGCTGCGGACGAGACCCGCAGTCATACACACTATCACGCGATCCGATCCGAACAGAGGCCATACTGTGCTCAGTGCCAGAGGTTCGGCCACCAGACCAGTGACTGTCCCGACAACGAGACCTTTTAGTGTTCATACGATTCGCATAACAATTATTGAATTATTTTTTGAATTTTTTTTTCTAAAAAAATAGTTTTTTAGTTAAAAATATTTTTTAATTTTATTTTTCGTTTTAGTTATTAATTAATATATTTTATTATTGAAAATAAATTAATATTTTTTTGGTTTTTTTTTATTTTGTAACTCAACTGAACAGACATTTATAGATTGAAATCAAGTTTTTTTTATTAAAGGCTTAAACAAAAAGATTTGAATTGTTTTGGAAAATAAATGAATAAAAAATGTGTTTTGAAATCAATGGAGAATTTGGTCTAAAATAGGGATGTGCAAGGGTTGGGGGGGAGGGTTAATATCGTAACGAATATTCCATTATATATTTGAGTCAAAAACTCTACAAATATTTTCTTATCAATAGTTCTCTATTTTGTTGAATACATTAATTGCCAATACGTTTGAACTCTACGACTATTTTCCTTTAACAATATGTATGACTAATACGTGTCAAGCAATGAGTGACTCATTAACTCAGATATAATGCATTGAATAGGGAATCGCTATTTTGCAAAATTATGTTTATTTAAATCTAATGTTTATATTCCGGGAAAAGATTTCATAAGAAATAACAATCCGATAGCATATGTGACTCAAGTCTTACCATTGAATGTACGAAAAAATTTTGAGACTATGTTTTTATCACCACTTTCTTTAGAAATATGGATTATAAATTCGCTATCCGTACCCCCTTACCATAACAACCTAAATACAGTTCGCATTCTTTGGCGATCTCTGAGTACTTCCACTCCATTAAGTGCACAATAACTGTGCGATTGCCGACAAAGTGTGTATAGCTTTACGGACTGCCAGTACTACTGGCTATGACTGCAGACAATAGATTGACAATACATGGCATACACAGCCTATGAGTGACACCAAACAGAAGACGATTCGGATTAGAAATATTTCGCATTCAATGAATTGCATTCTTTGCAAAAAAAGTATTTCATTTCGAATAAAAAAAATGTAATAAAAATAATTGTAATAAAAATTATAAAAGTTCTGCCGATTTCTTTAGACAAAAAAAAATTCATTTGAATATAAAATCCTTAAACCCAAAAGGGGTACCAATCACCTGGTCGATTATTTTCATCCCATATCCGTCGGATTTGGGTGATATGACGGCTTTGTGGACCCGTTTGGGCTGCATCTAATTCAGCCCTGATAGGTTCGTGGTTTTCAGTTTCCACTTTTGCCTCTTTAGCCGCTCCTTCTTCTGTTTTCTTCTTTATTGGCTGGGGATGACAAGGGAGGGTGTGGCTAAAGATGTAAAACCCTTTTACCCCCGGATCCTTAGTTGGCTTACGAATGAACTGGGTATTGGGATCGAATCTCTGAAAAAATAATAATTAGGTCAATTAGTGAGAAAAAAGACAGGCAGACAACTTCTCAACAACAAAAGCCATTATACATATTTTAGGCTCCGGGTCTTTCCTTTTACGGCCACGTTTGGGTTTTCTTGTTCGACCGTATGGAAAATATTTTTCAATTTCTTTCTTTTTCCAAATCTTTGAAATAAAAACCAATTTCTGCTGCTGGTGTTGGTGCTGCTGTTGGTGCCGGTGCTTGTGGTGTTGTTTGTGCTGTTGGTACTGGTAGTGGTGCTGTTGCTTGTTTTGGTGCTGGTACTGTAGTGGCCATTGTCTTCAGATTGTAGGCAAACTATGACTATGTCTGTATGGCTCACTATATCCTTCATTGAATGAGTATATTGAGAATAAACAAATAAATGTTATCTTTAGCTGACGTGTCAAACTCAGATTATGAGAGCACATTTCTTTGTTCACCTCTAAATTGATAGAACTGAATACCTTGAAAAGGGTAGCGCTACAACTTTCCTTACTAATCCGTTACTATTTTCCGAGTTAATCCGTTCTACCACTTTAGGCTCTTACTACTTTTAATTCTGTGTTTTTATTCATTGAATTATTTCGTTTCTGAATCACTACTGAACTATTGTTAACCATTACAACGTTTTTGCGAATCATTTCAGATATCTTAGGCTTTGGTTGTTTAGACTCATTTTTCTGGTTATTCGGATTCATTGTTTTGAAATAAAAACTTTAAATATTGAGTGATTTTCACTACAGGCCCATAAACCTTTCACGCTCGACATTATTTTCAAATTTGCAGCACATTCCTAACACTTATTTCTGTAAACAATGCAAATGAATTTAAGCAGACATATGCAGATACCTTATGGCTATGCTGATCAGGGTGGAAAAATAGTTTAAAAAAGCATATGAATATTGTATAAATTTTTTTACTCCAGACCACTAATTTCCCAGAAAACTGTTACTATTTTAGTATTGTTTGCAAACCAATTAATAATTAGAGTATTTGTATTCATTGTTCAGTCATTTCTATATCGATCATATTATTTGCACTTATAGCTCATTTCTGAGTCGTCTTATTTGTTGCTTTCTATGAACTGGTTTTTACACAAATTAGTATTTAGTATGCTTACACTTATGCTCCTCATAGTCTTATGGCATATAAACTGGAAAATAAGGATTCAAGAAATAGAAGCTGTTGTCATAAATACCCGGCTGTAATGTGATAGCGATGGACAGTGATGTTAGAACACTGGTATAACCGGTAATGAACGACACGCAGGCACTAACAGCAAGTCAGATATATGGCACCGACTGATGGCATTCATTTTACAACTTAGTTTTATTGGTAGCACTCAAATAGATTGACTCGAGTCTAAAATTAAATCATATTTCGTTTGTGCGCTTCGGACGCCTGACATGACCCGTAAAGTTCAGTAGAGTTCAATACATTACAGTACAGTTCATTACAGTTGAGTACAGTTGAGTAAAGTTGAGTACAGTTAAGTAAGTTCAGTTCAGTACAGTTCAGTACAGTTCAGTACAGTTCAGTAAGTTCAGTACAGTTCAGTACAGTTCAGTTCAGTAGTAGAAGTAGTCAATTTAATTCGAAAAATTATTTATCCAACAAAATTAATATAAAAATTAATACAGGAATAAATACCAAAAATATCACGATTTGATTGAAAAGTAGGAAAAATGGTCGAAATTTGATGAAAAATAATAATAATAATAATAATAATACTCAATGCGTGGAAGCAGAAGCACGGCGTTTAGGGGCTGAATGATAATCCTATCAACCCCAATGCTCATAAATTAGAGCCAGCATTTTCGGGTTTCGCGGGTCGATTGTGAATTCGCCCAATAGGGGATGGTGCGGCCCAGCATTCTTAGACATACAGAATGTTGTTTACTTTAAGATATGAAATGGCTAGTCTATGACGCGTTTTCATGAATGTGATGCTATGACCGCACGGAGTCGTAATGTGCGTCGCAGTCACCTAAAGTAATGCGTGAACCAATTCGTGATTGAGCGTGTCGAAGAATTCCCTGTCGTTATCGATGATTTGCCAATTAATCACAATTGCAAATCTGTTCTGGCCATTGTAACGGTACTTGTAAGTCATCCCGTATTTCTCAATCTTCCCCTTGTCCTCCTTCACATGTTCGGCCCTTAACAATCGAGCTCCGTACTTTATGTCGTCCGAAGGAGCCGAGAAGAAGGCAAAACCAAATTGAGCCAAATCCACCTGAGGGCACACTCTCCTCGGAAACTCTTCGATCGACCACTCGATTTCCATACGCCTGGAAAATTAAGACTGGATTAGTTAAGGCGTGGTATTGGGTTTAGTTTTCAACTAGCTAACCAACTTACCTTAGGTTTTGTGTAGGTATCCTTAAAAGATCCAAGTACTGATTATAACATTGGGGTCAATACGTAAAATTGGCAAATTTGTCCAATCGTTTTTTTTGGTAATCTTCGTCGAAGACAGACACTCTATATGGCATGTGGTCCATTGTTACGGTTATATTCACTAATTATGATGACTCCATTGCCATTGTCTGTCTATATACATTTTTCTGACTCTACATCTAGTCCGTGTAAGAAACTTGAAGCTCATTGGTTGGAGTATGAGTCCCCGTCTAGTCCGCTTCCCATCACGCTTTCTCATTGGCTTCTCTATGACACCGGTTCAATCAGTGATAAAACTTAAGCTTGTAGTTAATCCTCAAGTTAAGCTGTTTTCGGATTAGTCTTCTCTAGCATTTGTCAGTACAACCTACATGCTATCTAAAATCAACCATGAAGCCACAAGTGTCGTAGAGTAGAGTAGAGTATTTTTAAATTTTGAAAAACCAAGAAAAATTTTGGTCAAAAAAAATATCAAGATCCAAAAACTTTTTCCCTGGTTGAGCAAGGTACCATATTTCAATCATGGAAAGTTAGGTCAATATCTCAGCTTTATTCTGATATGCTAACCAACAATGTGCAAGATCAATTTTTTGAGTTATAGAGCAGAGAGCA
>JAQIWA010001331.1:0-19180 GCA_034693305.1 Eueremaeus valkanovi | reverse complement strand
GTTTCATAAATAATAAGGAAATGAATAGAAAAGAATTTTTTTTCCTAATATTATTATTATATTATAATGATCTGAAAAAATTTAGTACATTATGATTAAGATTAAAATTGTTAACACAATTATGGAAAAACGTGAGTCTCTATGAGCTCAATAAGCAGTTCATGAGTTGGTATTTCAAATGATACGTAACACACAATAGGAGTCATACATATACTACTGTCGATAGTGTGGAGCAGGGATGCTGACACGAGGCATATCACACGATACTATAAGTTGCCTGGTTACTTTAGACTCAACCTAAAGTTTAGAGTGTATTCAACATACATGAGTCGTAAAAACTTAAATATAAAATGAATTCTATCATCTTTTCCATATTATAAACTAGCAAGGTTATGTTCTTTGATAAACTGTTGCTTGGCATGATCAATGATCAAGCAAAAGTGTGCCTTTGCATCACTGGAGTGAGAGTAATGAGATTATAAACTATTTTAACATTAATATTGATTAAGAAAACTAAATAAAACATTATTCGTATGATTATTAAGCAAATGGTAATCGATATGAGAATAAATGGGAAAAAATATATAAAAGTTATAATAAGTTTAAATTAATGATAACAAAGATTATAATTAGATATAATACGTGCCAATGAATAAAATATTGATTCAAAACCTGTAGTACTGGTGTACTCGAGATAAAAATAATTGAATAAAGTTTTACAGATTTGTATCGCATTGTAAAGAATATAATGATATAATGTTAGGCAAAACACATCCAATGTGTTAGAGAAGTATGAAATAGTTGAGGAATGAATCAGTTCGTCAGTGGCTTATGAAAGACAATAATACAATGCAATGATAACCCATTGTTAAGGCTATCCAAAAGTCTACATAAAAAGTGTTAAGAGAGCCGGTTCTAGAACCCGTGATAATTAGTGGCCCATATTGTATAATAGTAGAGCCACCTTCACCTGCACTACTCATATTCAAGGTTTTATAGCCATCAGAAAATTGTATGAGTAGTGACTGGTATCTGAATTATATACAGTATACTTTTTTATTCACTTTTTTCCTAATGTTTGTTCTCTACTCTAGTATTAACTCCGGAGCAACAAAGCGACCAAAACTCAATAATAACTAATAATAATAATAATAATAATAATAATGTGCTAAACATTTGTGCGGAAAAACATATTATTATGTGATATATAAAAAAATATTATACAAAAAAGTTTGTATTCAATCAATAAATGTAATTCTCTGTTCGTTTCAACACTTTTCGCATATATCTGTGCCTTTCGTAAAATCATTTGGCTTTTGGTTTTGGGAAAAAGTTTTGTGTTTTACTGTATTTGTGTCTATCGAATGGCATTTACCAAAAAGCTTGTGGTTGTTGGTGACGGTGGCTGTGGTAAGACTTCGTTACTGATAGCCTATTGCAAGAATCGGTTTAGTGATGAATACACGCCAACAGTATTCGACAATTATGTGGCAAATATTGAAGTGGAGGGCAAAGTGGTATGTATTCAATGCATCACTTCTTACGACATCTAAACTTAGCTAAACTTTAGAACCAATTCAAGACTAGAATTATTAAACTTTAATTAATATCTCAATAATTGTCTATATTATGTATTCATTAAACATTAAATTATAATTACCGGTACCTAAAAATAAAAATGAGAAACTACCTTCGTAAAATTTTAATTGCAAATTGACCTTTTGTTCGTTTAAAGCTTATTTACTTCATTGAAATATTAATAACATTTTAAGATATTTTGATTATAATTTTTTTTGCTCTACACATACCGACGACACAATTAAATAATAATTATTTTTTTATTCATTATATTCAGACATTTATTTACAGTATTCAGTATTTGTGTGCATATAATATATACTTATATTTTTATAAGTTGTTTCAGTACTGTATATAATTCACAATGATTTCAACTGATGTTCATTTATTTAATGCATACATACATATAAAGCTCGTGTGAAATATTGTCATGAATTTACTATTAGACCTAAACATATATTTCTTGTGAACAAAATAATTTATTATAACATTTTCCCAAAATCTTAATTCTTAACCTGAATTTCTCTCAGTTTTCATGATTATTGTGTTCTTGTACTGTATTCTTGAAATTCTATTATTTCTTTATACGCTTTGATCTCATGGATGAGTGCAAAGAATACTGTAGTTCACAAATGACACTAAAATAGCAAATCATATTAAAATAGACCTAAAAATAAGAAAAAAAATTTAGTATAAAACTGATAAGAAGTTAAAAATAGTCCTAATCAAAATGTTGTTATACTGTATTAAGAACAAACGTAGCCAGGGACAAATAGCCATTCATTTTTATGAATGTAAACCTTATGACTATTGACTAATCTATAATAAGCAAAAAACCAGAAGAAAATTGAAGCAAAAAATGATTAGAAAAACAACAAATGATTGCATAATATATTTATCATATTATTGTCCGAAAATAGTTTTTCTTATATAATATTCAATCATTTCTATGCTCTATATTTAGAGATAATAATTACATACAGTATATGAACCAAAATATATAGTAATTTAGAAATCAATTTCAATATAATTTAAGTCTAATATTACACATCTTTAGGTCCACAATAGTTTAAATAATAAACCTGCTAGTTATTATTTCAAAGGGCTATTGGTTTTTCAATTTGATTGAGATTTCATGCCTTCATATATGATATAATTGAATCAATTTTCTCAAATGATTTAACCCGAGAACAAGTATTTTTATGATTGACAAATCAATTGCATTATTCGTATGCAAATATGTTAACTATCGATCACTCGTATAATCTGAACCAATATATAGATAATATCAGTCAAGAAATTGAGTTATTTATTGTTATTTATATTCAATTATACTTCAGATCAATTCTGAATTCGTGTTTAGTTTTGAAGTTTGCAATGATTTACCACTAATTTATTCCTCATTCTTCTGGAACTATTGCCAAAATAGTGAAAATAATAATTCTTCAAAATTCTATTGGAAATAATGATGGATTGAATTCTATTCAGACATCTATTCAATATTGAAATCGACGTAACATTAGCTCAATATTTGATTATTAAAACTGATTATATTATATAAGGGATTATTCGCTTCTGTATTACAATGAAAATCCAGTTTTCCTCGATTCCAATAAATATCAATGTCATTCTATACAGACAACAAAATCAATTTATCAAATCAATGAACATATTTTTGTTTGACATTCTTTACGATTCAAACTTTTAAATGAAAATTTTATTTTATTTTTTTTACTCTTTTTCTCTTTTAATTTTTTTTGTAGAATTTTTAAAGCCTTTCATATTATTTCTATTGAATCGAAAAGCATTGAAAGTCTGATTTTTTTCGGCTGAATTGTCTATTCAGTAGATAATAGACAAAAAATAATTTTAATTCAAACTATATTTTATGTCATTTTGTAATAGAATTTTGTATATAATCAATAGTTTGGAATTTTATTGCAGTCTAAGTATGTTATTATGTTATTGTGTTTTATAAACTCAAATCAAAAATATTAATAATTTTCATATAATTCTTATTCAGGAATTTCTTTTTAATTTTTTTGTTAAATATGAAATTGTTCTCAATATTTATAATGAATTTTGAAACAAGACTTTATACTACTTTAATACCTCCTGTTTCGACAGAATTCATATGGGAAAATTGCGAGTTTTGAATACTACAGCACTTTTAGGGTTAAGATAAATAGAAATATTTCATCTGATTTGGTCTTTCGATTTCATTTATACGTATTGTGTGTTAAACACACAAATAATTAATTTTCTCCCATTTTAACGCTTATCTGACTCAAGCAAACAATATATAACTTTCTATTCATTATAAGTTATAATCAAAAGAATTGGATTTTATGTAAATATTTTCTCAGGTTTTAGCAAAAAACAAAAAAAATTATTTCTAAAAACTTGTTAATGAAGTTTGAGTTTATTATTATTATCTTTATATCAAACCAATAGATAATTATTAATAAGATTAATGAATTGGATAAGCAATACAATAATGAATACAATAATGAATATAATTATAATTCTATTGCAATCTCACAACAAATCAAACGTAATATTTAAAAGAAATAAATTGTATTCAATGAAAGATATCTTGATTATAATTATAGGGCTGCCTTGCACTATGGGATACTGCCGGCCAAGAAGACTACGAGAGGATACGTCCGCTCTCTTACCCGGACACAGATGTGATATTAATTTGTTTTAGTGTTGATTCTCGCATATCGTTTGCCAATACGAAACTCAAATGGGAACCAGAGATCAACACTTACTTACCTAAAGTGCCGATAGTTCTCGTCGGCAACAAAAGTGATTTAAGCTCAGAAAAGACAGTGACTGTAGAGGAAGGCTGGAAAATGGCCGACACTATCAATGCGGTCGCATATCTGGAGTGTTCGGCGAAGAACTTGTTCGGAGTTAGGAAAGTGTTTGACGTCGCGGTCAGGGCTTCCATACAGAAGGAGAGTAAGAGTCAACGCAAATGCTGTCTTATCTTATAGTTGTTTAGCATTTATTTAATTATTTAAATCTCATTTCCATTATTTAATTTCATTTTAACGATCAAAAAGTTTTGTTGTTTTTTAACAAAAAATAAAGACTATTTCAAACATAAATTTTTTATTTATGAAAAAAACGAATTCGACTCTCATTTGTGTTTTGTATCACTAATTAATTGAATAAAAATTAGAAGAATTTTGTTATTTATTCTACATTTGAATTGCATTCGACTTCTGATATAAATGTATAGAAAATTCAATGTTTGTCTCATTTTGTTGGAAATGAGTTTAGTTTTAAAGAAATGCAATCGAGAAGAGAGTCGTCAGAACGATAATAATGACCACTATATTGATCCTCAAATGCCAACACTTTCTGTGAGTACACCAAAACATTAGGACAAACATATCGGTCTGAAGGGGCTCTTCAAGTATTCCCGGGACGGCCGCCAACTGTCTCCGGACAAAATCATGTCTCTTTTTCCACATATTTATAGTACCTTGTTCGTCTAACGCTCATAACTAGCAATTTTTTTACCATGTTTAGATAATATTATCTAAGTCCCAGTTCAGGGCAGAATTTAAATATATTTCATATCTTTTGGAAATTAATATAAAAAGGTTTAAATGAAAATAAATAATCATTTTTTAAATTGATTTTATTTGAAAGCGAATACATTTTCGGAGACTATTAATTAGATCTAAGTTTGAAACAAATAGCAAAACACAATATAATCAATAAAATCAGAATCAAAACCAAATCCCATTTGTCTCCAAAATATTGTCTCAAATCAATGCGTTTGGCCATCGATTCGATAGCTATAATGGCTTTCACTTTCTCTTTTGCAAAGTAGACAGGAATCACAGCGTCGGTATCCATTTGAGCCGATACACTGTAATAGCTTAAAGCCTTTCCCAAATCTTTTTTGACGCCAAAACCCTTTTCGTGCAAATAACCCAAATTGAAGAGAGCCTGAGCTGAATAGGCCAGGTCTGTGGCTTTCCTATAGTGAAGGGCAGCCAAATTGTAATCAACTCCAGTCCCCAAACCATAGTAATGATAGTCTCCCACTTTGATGTGGGAGAAAGACATTCCCTTATTTGCAGATCTGTTCCAATACTTGAGCGCAAGAGTATGTCTGCTCTTATCAGAAATGGATAACTCTTTGATCGCATGGTTTTCCAGAATGAACGCGACGTTACTGTCGGCCAATTCATAGCCCAATTCAGACAAAAACGAGAATTTCATAAAAGCCTGAAATACTCTTCCATTTTTGTAATCTTCATTGGCTTCGGTCAGCCATTCAGCCCAAACACCTCTTTCGGCCACAGGTTTCAAAAAGTGGAGAGCGATTGGACACGACTTGATTACTCCGTCACCGCTGGCATACAATTGGCCCAAATTGTAAAATACCAACAAATGCCTGGATTTCAATGCGAGTGTGAAGTATTTGATTGCCATTCGGTAGTCACGAAAGACGCCCAAACCATTCATATACATCAACCCCACCTGCAAGAGGCCATCAACCCATCCCTGTCGAGCGGATCGCGAAAACAATTCGAAAGCCTTTCCAAAATCCAATTCCACTCCTTTGCCGGTCAGATACATATACCCGAGTCCACTCTGGCCGACAGGATTTCCCTTTTCTGTTGATTCGTTGAATAATTGAAGCGCTTTTGTATAGTTCTGTTGGAGCGGGTAATTGCCCTCCAAGTGCATTTTACCCAAGAAGGCCAAAGCGTTTCCGTTTCCAGTTTTGGCTGCTCTTTGAAAATAAGCCAAAGCTCTGCTCCGATCTCTTTGTACGCCATATCCTCCGAAGTAATATAATTGACCCAGGCTCACCTGAGCGATAATATCACCTCTTTTGGCCAAAAACTTGTAATAATCGATGAGATCTTTATCGATATAATCGTTGACTTGCTTTCCATTTCGTTCCCTTAAATAATAACTTTCCCTCAACTCTCCGCCAAATGCATCAGAATCTGAGACAACACTTGTGGCCACACTCTGGTAGAGAGCGAGAGCTTTTCCACAACTCTTTGTGACACCGATTCCATAATTGTGTCGAAAGGCGATCACCATTTTGGCCAAAGAGTTGTCTAAAAGAGCGGCCAAAGTGTAGTGCATTAAAGCCTTCTCTTGATTCACATCCACTCCTAAGCCAATTGAATGAATGAGCCCTAAGAACAAGTGAGCGCTTGAACTTCGATTGGTTGGAAAGCTTTCGAAGTATTTTCGAGATATCTCGACATCGAATGGCAGATGAGTTGCAAAAAGATGTGATTTTGCGACCAATTCTTTGGCCTTTTGGTGATTGAGTTTCGCCGACTCTTGCAATAGAGTGTAGGCTTTCTGTGCATTCGGTTTACTTCTGTTTAACAGCGATAATGCCTTTTCGTACAAATCAATAGATTCTTGGCTTTCATTTGCAGTTATCTTCGATTTTGAGGTATTTTCTATCTGATCCGTTTGATTCTCTTCGTCCACACAATGCTTACAAAGTTGTGTTTGGCTTAAATGTGTATTCACTGTTAGACATAATAAACAGACCATCGCTATTGAAATGCTTTTAATCATAATTTTTCTTCGAGTTGTTTCTGATGTTTAGGCTATAATAGACAGAGTCCTCACTGAAATGATCTCTATTTGAATGATAACTTTTAAATAAATTCATTTCTCTCGAGACTGTTTCACATTTATTATTATTTCATTACTAAACTCAGTCACAAATGGCTAAACTAATAGTCAATCTTTAAACGAAATTCTCATTGTTATAGATTGTCAGTCGAATAGTGAGTCAGCGCCGGATTATTATTTAAAAAAATTAATTTTTCCATAGATTTCCGAATTACTGGTAATATGTGTCGGCTCTATATATAACAGAATTTACATCCAATTCATTCAAATACTTCATATTTTCTGATTTAACCAAATGTCTGATTCGGTTAATCGCCGAAAATCTGCTTCAATCGAGAATCCAGAGAGAAGTGCAGCCGCCGGTGCTTTGCATACAATTGATAAGAAGGTCACAGCAAATAAAGAACTGAGGGATCAGATTAAGGATCAGATTAATGCAGAAGAATTACAAACCAATAAAGTATTGAACAAAAAGAATAAAAAATTGATTAAAGAAGAAATGAAGAGAAAGGAATTCAGACAAATGATCCAGAGGGATTGCAAGCGCATTATTCAATTGATAGTTCCGATTTCGTTATGTATGCTAATTGTCGTTCTGTCCATCAATTTCTTT
This sequence comes from Eueremaeus valkanovi, assembly GCA_034693305.1. Lineage (NCBI taxonomy): Eukaryota > Metazoa > Arthropoda > Arachnida > Sarcoptiformes > Eremaeidae > Eueremaeus > Eueremaeus valkanovi. The sequence goes on along the minus strand of JAQIWA010001331.1, from coordinate 11,352 downwards.
CCGGCCTTTTCTTATGGTTTGAATAATAGAAAAAAATTCAAAGTTTTACTCAAAATCTGAACTTTTATTATTATATTGGATTGAATTGAAATAACGTTTGATTAGGTGTTGAAAAATACGCCACAAAAGTCCTTGGCATACCCGGTTATGAGAAAAAGGATTCCTCTGCTGCCAGTAAAATTGGTTCGGCTATAATGGTAGCAGTTATGCTACTAGTGCTAATGGTTGGGATGACTTTTTGTATGGCTTTCATAATAATCTATGAGTTCGACCGATGTATCAAAATATTCTACATTTTCGCGTTTGTAATGTATTTCGCATTTTTCGGAACAATCTATTTGTGTATTGCTTTCAATGAGTATAACATAGCTATCGATTGGTTTACTGTTATCTTCATTGTATGGAACTATACGGGCGTCGGATTAGTTATCTTCTTCATCGCCGGACCAAAGCTCTTGAAGCAGACGTATCTGATTCTGCTTTCGTCAAACATGGCTTTGATTCTGATTCTGGTGATCCCCGATTGGACGGCTTGGCTTCTCCTTGTGCTTATGGCTGTTTGGGACTGTTATGCAGTACTTCACGAAACGGGTAATTAATTTGATTCAAATGTAGTGAAAGTCTTCTAATATTGAATCGACTTTAAGGTCCGCTCAACAGAATATTCAGTTCAGTTCAGGACAATAAACGACTTCCGCCTATAATATATTCGACGGCTGTTTGGTTGCAGACATCGAACACAAAAGGCTCTGTAACTGAAGAGTCAGACGAAGACAACTCCAATATAGACATAGGTTTAGGAGATTTCATATTCTATAGTCTACTCGTCGGCAAATCATTCGTTTCGGGAGATTTCTTGATTGCGATTATCTGTTATATCAGTATTTTGGTGGGTCTGGCCATCACTCTCTACATACTATTGCTCAAGAATATACCCCTTCCAGCCCTTCCCATATCTATTGCCTTCGGAGTGATCGCTAATTTTCTTTCAACTTATACTGTCATTCCGTTCAACGACGTACTGATGGATAGACTTATTTTTATATAATATTTATTGAATTATAGGATATTTCTTAACATTATATTCCATATATTTATTCCCAAATTCTTAATAACATTCAATATTTTCTGATTTTATATTAATATAATTTTTATATAATATTTGCTTAACTTTTATTAATATAAGAACTGAATGAATAATCTTTTAAATAAAGTAAAATTCATTTAATTAATGCATAACTTATTTATAATTGTTTACTAATATTTGAAGTAATTTCATAATATTCCCAAAAATAATATTAATTCTTAGTTTCAATTAAAAACTTTTATTTTGTATCAAATATTTGATTCATTTATTATTCGGTTTATTATTATTCTTCGATTGAATTGTTTTATTCATTCCATTAGATCCGGCTATCAATCAAAACAATAATATTTGTACCAAAATATTAGAAACAATTTATTAGAAAATAATTTTGAAAACTAATAATACGTTTATTAGGATCAGTGGCAGTTTGGACCAGGGCCTTATCTATATCCTTTTCCTCGTCATTCCTCTTCCTCACAGACTGTGATTTCTGTGTCACTTCTTTTCTTCTGAAACAGAATGTGTTTATGCAATAAATGAGAGCCAATACCACACATATGACTACGATTAAGGCTATGATCACAATAGAGGCCTCTTTTTTCTGCTGATTGTCTTCTGTGACACCCGATTCTTCCATTGCCTACTCTATTATAACTTATGCTTTCGATTAGTATTGAGAATAAGTTTAGAAATTGGTTTCAATTGCGTTCACACTTTGATTTCAGCGATATTTTTGTTATTCAGATCAATGGAAAGCAGTCTTCATTAAAATAATTTCATTTCAATCGCTTATAGATTATTAGAGCCGTTATATTATTTGATATTTATATAAAGCTTTATTCACATAAATATCGAGATTTCATTTGAATTATATTATTGATCGGAAGATAATTTGATACAGTATTCACAACAAATTCTAATATAAAGTCTATATTTAAACACTGATGCTGTGCTGTATACAAGAGTACTGTATTTTTTTGTAAAAACGTTGAAAAGAGGTCGGGGTACTTTATAATATGCATACTAATATATTTTGGGATGGCCAGGCTCAGCGAAAGTATGAAAAAGACACAAAACCAGAGCAATTGCCTCAAAATGTTGGCAACTAAGTGGCTAACTTTCGACCCTAAAGGGGTATTTTGTCTATAACTAGAATATAATTAATTATTAATTAATTGGTTTAAGGGCTGGACATCTGGACAGTTAGGTTGATATCTGTTATAAAATAAACCTTATAAGAAGTGTAGATCCAAGGGCAATTAAATATACCCTGTCAATCAGATGATCGAGCACTTATTGTAACTTACAATTTGTAAGTAAGTAGTATTGCCTGGGTCAGATTTGCAAAATAGCGAAAATATTGACTCTTTTAATAAAGCAATAATTATTATTTTCTCATGGCTTGCATATGGAATTTAAAACTTTTTTTATTCATTCAATATATTGTTATTTGGAGTAAATTTTGTTAAATAATAATAACATTATTATTAATAATATTATAATTGAATTAAATATTAATCACTGATCACTCGATGGCGAGAAATTCAATAAATAAATGTTATTTCTTCTGCGCTCAGAGTATTGAAGTCTGACCTCTGCTAATAGAGATAGGCTATGAAAGTATATGAGTGCCGCACATATGTTGAAGATATGGAAGATTTGATGCGATTGGAACCATATATCAAACAGACCCGGGTATAGACGTTCGGGAAATCTAAACAAATATATCAAAACTCCAGACAAATTGAAAAATCCAGACAATAGACCCAGAAATAGAGACTTGAGGACCAGTTGAGCCAGAATTGGCTCAAAGAAGTAGGTGTGGTAACAGAAGTGGAAGAATGGGATCAAACCTGAGTTGAAATAACAGATCTTTTTTAATACTTTATGACATCTATAATAACAGAATAACAGAATATATTTGTATGGCTTATACCGAAAGCGCCTTTCAGTGTAAACATAATGCCTCGAAAGCGTTGGAATTCCGGTTCACTGAATCGGTTCAATTGGGAGACTATTACACAAATTATTCCCAAAAATAGTGTAACCGATATGTAAACTAATCGTGGCTTTGGGTTGTCATAGAATCCATAGTAAAGCCAAGCAATTATAATTGTAGTCAATATTAAAGCGATTCCTAAATAATCGAGTCTATAGTCGATGCAAATGAATAGAGAATTAATGAAAACAACGAATCTATGAATTAATGCAAATGAAGTCAAAAAGCTTTTCGAATACTTCGCGAAAATTTTGAAAACAGTTCTGGAATGACATTGGAGTACATGAAAGAGCGTTGATATGACAAAGCAATTGATGCAGACTATGAACACTAGACTAAACCATCGTTTTTCAGTCGAACCAAAGCTTTTATGTGTATTACAAGAAACGGTGTGATACCAGAGCAGAGACATGAGTAGAGCACCGGCCAAATGGGTGACTATATTACCCGTTTCGTTGTGTACTCTAAATATTGATTTCAAACAATAAATCACAGAAGGATTGGGCGCTCGATAGCCACTGAGGATATACATGTTGTCCGTATACCAGAAGGGAATGGCCTCCTGATCCAACAGTTCCTCTGGTTTTTTATAAGTAATAGACATAGAATTCTTGCGACAAAATCGGTCTTCAAATAAAATCTGTTTTAAAATCAATAAAATTCTTGGAAAGCTTTGATTATATTATATTCGTTTGATTTATACAAAAAATATTCGCAAACCAACAATGTTTGGCATAATTTCAATATCGATCTAAAATATTCGCGCGCTTTAGAACTGATGTCTATTAACTCCTTGTCCACTGCAAATTCATGCCTGGACACCCCTTTGCCGACTTTGCCCTTATTTGCAACAATACTTGATTCAAATTATTAAACCGAATGACAGCCAATCAGCGCTTAGAAGTCAGTTATATCGTTGAGACCAACAAATACAGTGAAACCTATTTATAAAGTTATAAATTAATAGATTAATAGATAAATAGATTAATTTATAAATTATAGCTTATATTTGAATAAATCAATAGAAATATTAAATATATTTTTAAAATTTTTGTATTGTTTTTTGCCTTAATATATCTGTTAAACCGTTTCTGAGATGACCTCACACTCACTTCAAGCGCCGGCAGCTTTTGTCGACCAAATAGATTCGGTCAGAAAGGGATCGCTTAAGAGGAAGCAAAACAGATCTGAGGGTTCGCCCACATATCGACTGACCTCTGAGGTCGAGTTACAGCCCTTACCGCTCCTCAAAGGTATGTAATCATTGTTTTATTAATCGTTTGTTTGTTTCCAATCATTAAATTGCAATCAATTTGAATGACATTCATGTGTTTGACATATGATTCATATCCCTGTGCAGACGTGTCGAGTGCGGAACAGGAGGGCCTGTTTGGACGCAAATTAAGGCAATGTTCTGTTGCTTTCGATTTCATGGATCCGGTCTCTGACCTGAAGGGCAAAGAAATCAAAAGAGCGGCACTCAATGAGTTAGTCGATTATATGAGTGCCGGCCGGGGAGTACTATCCGCACCCACGTATGCAGCCATTATAAGAATGGTTTGCATTTTCTTTGATTTTACTTATATTTTAATTGTTTTTTATTCGACTTTTCTTTCAATAAATTATATGAAAATCCTTTTCTCAACAAATATATGCTTTAGTCGTATGTATTGATTGACTTCTGTATGTCATTAACTCAGTTAAGTTAAGCCACTTCTCTCTCCCAACCCCCTCTCTCTCCTCAATACCTTTCCCTTTTATAGTAAAAATACTCTTTGCAATAATTATCAGAATTCATGAATAAAATAATTTCTTTTTTTTCGCATAAATATTGTGCAAACGATTCGTTTAAATAATTAAATAAACGACGAAAACAATTGCAAACAATTATAGCATTCAATGAATATTTAATTAGTTTTCTTCGCTTTTATATAATTCATATTTTTATTACTTTTATTGTAATTATATTTATATTGAATTCACTTTCAATACTGTATTTTCGCTTCGACTCCAATGCAAACCAGATTTCCTGCAATTTGTTCCGAACATTACCTCCGAGTGAAAACCCAGACTTTGATCCCGAAGAAGACGACCCAACACTGGAGGCTTCGTGGCCTCACTTGCAATTAGTATATGAATTTGTTCTCCGTTTCCTCGAATCGCCTGATTTTCAGCCGACTATAGGCAAGAAAGTAATCGATCAGAAGTTCGTTCTGCAGGTAAGCCACTGGTCGTCCGGTTCTTATAATACAATCCTTTTATAATAATTATTTTGAATATATATTAACCAAAAAGTCTTTGATTTGTTTCCACTCCAAAGCTATTGGAGTTATTCGATAGCGAGGACCCGCGCGAACGGGATTTCCTGAAGACTGTTCTCCACAGAATATACGGCAAATTTTTAGGTCTCCGGGCGTTCATTAGAAAGCAAATCAATAATATATTCCTGAGGTTTATATATGAGACGGAACACTTCAACGGTGTCGGAGAACTGCTCGAAATATTAGGGAGGTATGCATTAATCGCACCGTTCGTTCCTTTCATTGTTTCTCTATTTGTTTAATTGTTTTTTTGGGTTTAATTCATATTTTTATTTAATTACTATTTGTTTTAAAATCATTTATATTTTTTGCATAATTTTCAGATTTGAGAGAAGTTTTGATATATTTTTGAATAAAAATAATTAAAAATACGTTTTGTTTCTCTTCTGTCTCTTATAGTATAATAAATGGTTTCGCATTGCCTTTAAAGGTGGAACACAAACAGTTTTTGGTCAAAGTCCTCATTCCTTTACATAAGCCTAAATGTCTAGGTCTATATCACGCTCAAGTATGTCATTCCTATCTTTCCGGCCGCTCTCTCACTCCCTCTTCAATCAAATTATTTATTAATATTTAATATAAAATACAAATTAATTATTGAATTCTTAATAAATATTTTGTTTGACTGTATTTTCATTGCTGTTGACAACCATGTGCTGCACAGTTGGCGTACTGTGTCGTACAGTTTCTGGAGAAAGACGCGACTCTTACCGAACACGTAATAAACGGTTTATTGAAATTCTGGCCAAAAACCTGTAGTCAGAAGGAAGTGATGTTTTTGGGGGAAATCGAAGAGATATTAGACGTGATCGAGCCCTCCCAGTTCGTCAAAGTCCAGGACTCGCTCTTCAAACAAATATCCCGATGTGTTTCCAGTCCTCACTTTCAAGTACGCATACCTTTCCTCTCACCCGTCCTCTCCAAACCTATTCAGTTGTTTATATAATGTTTGAGTCGACTAATAATCTGTTTTATATCGATGTGTTGGACAGGTAGCGGAACGGGCGCTCTATTTCTGGAATAACGAATATATATTAAGTTTGATAGAAGAGAACAGTGCAGTGATTATGCCTATTATGTTCCCCGCTTTGTATCGGATTTCCAAAGAACACTGGAATCAAACAATCATTGCATTAGTTTATAATGTGTTGAAAACATTTATGGAAGTGAACTCTAAACTGTTCGATGAGTTGACCGCCTCTTACAAAGCCGAGCGACAAAAGTAATCCATTTCTTATCATTTTTCTAACTTTTTCTGTTTTACTATACATTTCTAAATATTTGGTATATTTTTTGTAATCCTTTGTGACTTTTGATTGGTTTCCGAAAACAATATTAGATTTTTGTTTTTTTTTCTTCAATTTTCTGTTTGTTATTAATTGTTTTAATGTTTGACACAAATTATATTTGTTTTTATTTTTTTATTGAATTGAATTCTAATCATTATTTTGTTAGTAATTAATGTCAAACACTTTTAGACTAATATTTATAATATGTTCGGCAAATGTTGCCAATCATTGAGTTCTAATCACAATTGAGGTCTCATTTAATCACTATTTTTGGTCGCCTTTTATAAGAGAAACAACAAAAAGAAAATCTAAGCGTTTGCTGGCTTTCACACCATATGTATTGACAATAACTTAATGGAAATACTCTTTTCTGACACCTCTTATGCAAAAATTAATGTCTTATTTCCGAATTGATGTTTAGTTTTAGCGAAAAGCTATTCGAATAAAGTCTTATATAAATAATTGCTAATCAATAATAAGTTTGTCGTATATTATGTATTATGTGTTGACTTATAGAATATTTTTCACTTTAAGTCTTACCCAGTATTCGGAATCGACTGTAAGAAAGAGCTGTCTCTCGAAAAATAATAGACTTCTGTTAATGAACTCATGTTTTGCTTTGATATTGAGATAAGTTTTAATTAAATCCATTGAACTCTTTAAGGAACAGGCATTTTGTCTGCACTCGAATGCAAACACACGAAGGCCAGAAATGTTAACAATGAACTCAAAGATTAGAAAAGATTTCATTCGAGTTATACAAAAAATAATTAAAATAACAATTTGTTTACATTTTGTTTCATTGCTTTTAATGTTTATTTTATTGTAAAATATTTGAAATCTTTTCTACCAATTAATAGACAAACGGAGAGAAAAATACTTAAAAAATAATATAAAATAAGTTCACAAATAGTTTAACAATTTTACGAAAAATCAATCAAATCTTTCGGTTCATTAAAAAAAATATATAAAAAAAAGTTTAATTAAAACCGTTTTTTGTTTTGTTCGTATGAATAGAGAAAAACGGAAAGAGAAGGAAAGGGACGAACTGTGGAAGCGATTATCGCAGTTAGAGCTGAACCATAAGGCTAAGACATCACCGGCCACCTCATCCTCATTCAGTCCAATCGGATCACAATTCAGTGCCAGTTCCGGAGATGTGGCGCCGGTAATGGCCAGCACAGGTGTAGACCACAAGAGATGGAACTCAATGAATACCAACGCTTGATATTAAAGAGAGTACAGTATTATTGATCTTCCGATAGGTTTTAGTGAACAACAAATAAAATCCGATTCAATAATAATAAACACAAAAACAGTAGGAAATGATATGAAATGAAATGATGTTCCGCTCATTCGCTTCGATTCAAACAATTCTTTCTTTTTTTCATAAATTAATTGAAATTAAAAATAGAGATAAGACTTATATAAGACATAAGACTTATATATATATATATATTGAGAACTTTATGCATACATTTGTTTCCCAGTCTATAGAGATTTAAAATCACAACAAAAAACAAAATCAATTTCTAAACCAAATGAGAAGAACAGTTGAGACAACTATTTCTTTATTTTTATCTTTTTTCCCCTTTTTTTCATTTTTTAGATTTAAAACAAAGAATTCTTTTTTTCTTTTCTCTCATTTTAATTGAGTTTAAATAAATTAATCGTTTATTTTGAGCTTAAAAACAAAAAACAAATCCAGACTTACAGTACTGATGAGTACTGACTCTCAGCTTCGATGGTGTCTATTGATTGTCATTTAATATTTGTTATTAAACAGAAATAAATTGTAATTAATTTTAGTGAACGACTAATACAAACAAAAATCACATGAAATCACACCATAAATAATGATTTGTCTAATTATTATATAATCGAGTATTGAATTGATGCCAATCTATTGATTGATCAGAACTTAAGACAACTATTGCTATAATTGGATGAGAAAACAAAATAAACTGAAAAAAAGTCTTGAATTGATTGCAAGTTTAAAACACAAATCGACTGCAAAGACAACAAAAAACGATAGTTTGTTCTCAACGACAATGAAAAAAAGTATTTAAACAAATGGTTAATAACTTTACACTTCATTCCCATTTTCGATACCTTTCGATATATGAAACGAAATGACGAATAATTTGTTTTTCACAGAAATATTCGGCTCATTATTAGAAGAAATTTAAGTTAATTTAAAAAACAAAACAAAATATTAATCGATTTTTTTCGAAAATAATTTAATTTAAATTAATTATATTATTATTATTAATGATATGTTCTTTTTCGAGACCATCGCCTAAACAAATAATAACATATATTATTGAAATTATTGTTTTATTTTTTTCTGTTTTTATTTTTCTTTGCGATGAAAAATAAATTTTCATTACAATTGACACCAAAACTACGAATCAATACTTTTTTTCTGTGTATAAAAAAAATTGAATGAATATAACAACAGAAAACAACACAAAAAATCTGAATAATTAATGGAATAATTCTTTTTATAAATTAATTTAAAACAAAAGCTTTTCCGATAAAAAGACTACTAATTATTGACAGATTATAATGTGCTTTGAATTGTAATTATTATATAATTTGCATAAAATCATAGATCAAATGCACATTAAATGTTGAAAAATGATATATTCAGTGAAATGATTGACAAATTATTAAAAAAATGATTAATTATTGTAATGATTGATAAATGTATTTAATATATGAGATGAGAAAAAAATCGTTTTTTAACGCTTAGGAAAGACTTAATATTATATAATATTTGTTGAGCTCTGAAACAAACATTTTTTTGGTCACAAAACTGATTCCCTGAACCAAATCCCAAACTCTTTTTAATTGTTTCACTCATATGATTGACTCAAATAATGTAGATATTAATGATTCATAAATGAAAATATTGAATATAAACAGTTTTGATGTGAATTTAAGGCATTAAACGCTCAAATCTGATCAGATGTCAAGTCTTTTCTAATCAATATTTGGGTTTTTATTTCAAACGCTTTATTCACAAATAACTTATTGTTTTCTCACTTCAAATGTTGAGAATAAAATTTCAGACACTTTTAGAGTTAAAAAGTTAATAAAATTTACAGAAATATAAGGAATTATTGATCCATACATTTGATGGCACATACAATGGAAACCCCAGTTTGAACCAGAGTTCTGACCGGATGATTTGAAATTTTAATACTGATTCAACAATTCAAATGCTGTCTCTATTGTTACTTATGCCAGGACCAATTTTTCCTTAATGCACTGTATCATTTGAATATGTTTAGATTGCAAACTGTACTCGCGCTTTGACAATACCCAAGCACTTCTTAATCGTATTACAAGAACATTGTTTTTCAAATAGGATTTATTCAAATAATTATTAGTGAACTGACAGCCAAATAGTTAATAGAAAATGTCATCAAATACTTTGGATGACAACAAAGTGAACGAATATCTGGCAAAACTGAGAGCACTTCCAAAAGAGGTGCCCATCCATGTGGTGGCTGACATCACTTACTATTTCCTGATCAATGAGAACGAAAACACTAAAACTATTGTATTGTTTACCTATTATTTAGCTTTGGGTTCATTTGCTTTGGGTATCAAAACTATCAATACTTTCTTCGATTCTATTGATATAAACCTTTTAATTCCTTACCTTTAATGCCAACCATTTCAGGCGTTCTGTCGCTTCTGATCGGAATAATGGCCTTATTTTACTCACAGTTTTATTTATCGATATTCGGTTCGCTCTGTATTATCCAACTATTTATCGGTCCGTTCGCTCACTTGTGCTTTAAAAAGGGGAAACGTATAATGTTTTCGCTATTGATTCTATTCAATCTCATTTGGATTGCATCTACACTTTCCTATGCTTTCTATTACATATTCTTAAGTATGACTTCTCTCTAATTAATGCATATTATTATTGATTGCAAATAAACTCTTCTCAGAGAACAACAACTACTTCGACAACTCTGTTATGCATCACCTCTTTCTGATCATACAATTAGTTATAGCAGTGGCTCTTCAGGTCTATTGCTTTGTACTGACCATCAAATTGGATCTATTACTTCATCGAAAGGCTTATTTCGAAGAATCGATAAACAAATGAATAAATTTTTACTTTTAATAAAACTTATTTGAAAGCATAAGGCTAATCGTCTATGGCATTTGGCCTCGGCCATATCTCCTAAACTAGCGTTGATAATCAAAAAATAATCAATGCTATGGCCATTGGGGTTCATTATGAGCCAGGTGAACACCAGAAGAATTTAAAAAAATCAACAAAAAAAATCATATTTATAATGGGAGCCAATGGGAGATTTTGAATTACCCTCAAAATCTATCCGGATTAATTGATTCAAAATTTTTTTTCCTAGGATGAATCAGAATTCTTTTCTGATTTCAAAAATATAACACTCAACCTGGGGAAATAACGAGAAGATAGTTAAACGTGAACTTAAAATATTGAGTACAAGAGTAGTGAGAGTATCTTCTGGCAACAACCTTGCTCAAGCTGTGGGCTTGTTCAAGATGGAATAATTTTAGCTAATATTTTTTATCAACACTCCCTTAAGAAATGGTGATTATAAATTCAATATCATACCACCTTAATTTGATGGAAAAGTAAACAAAAGTTGA
>JAQIWA010001330.1:0-19184 GCA_034693305.1 Eueremaeus valkanovi | reverse complement strand
ATATTTATAATTAAGAATAAAATGAAAATATTTATAATTAAGAATAAAATGAAAATATTTATAATTAAGAATAAAATGAAAATATTTATAATTAAGAATAAAATTATTGGAAAATAATTATTAGATTTGAATAGAAGTGAAAAATTGATAGAATTTTGAATTTATTTATAATATATCTAAAATCGGCTTAATTTTTGTTGCCCTTTGGCTGATGAGCCGGTGCCCCTTTGCCACTTGTATCCACTGCCTGTCCCTCAACTTTGAGCACTCCATTGACCACATGTTTGATGAGTTGATTGTTTTTATAGACTTTCAAATCATTATTTCCGTTCGGATCGACTCTACTCTCAATCAGAATGTCTTCGTTTTGACTCTTGACGTGAATGTTGTTATGAATGCCTTCTTTGCAGCTGAGGTTGTCTCGAATGGACACTTGACGGTCCATGGGCAAATTGATTTTGATCTCGTTGTCCAAAGTCGGGTGCTTTTGCTCTTCGGTTGTCATAATTTATTAACTGTTAAGACTCTAATCGAAACAATTATCAGTATTATACTAAGAATGACTATTTGCTCGTGCTAGTTTCCGCTATTTCTCTGTCCGCAATCATCAGGTGTGGCTGAGAGCGCGCGCCTCATATAGATTCGGTGCAGAAGTGTAGAAACACAAAATAAAATGGTTCGGCTCAACCCTTTCAACTGTTTCAACGGACAAATTGTTTTGAAACCTTTAATTAAGATATTATTCTTATTCTAATTATTAGATATTATTAACTGTGATTTAAGCTAGTTAGTATATCTTTCATTTGCTGAGTTGAAAAGGGGTGTCTTCGGTCTGGAATTTCGGACCTTGATCAATTTCAATAGAAAGATAATATCATTTGACACAACATTTGTTTCGGAAGTTCATTCCTATCTCTAATAGTTTTCGAGATATTTAATATCGAAATTTCGAGTTCCATATGAAATAGGCTAAAAGTCTGATTTTCAAACCTCGATTTGACCCCCGCCCCCACTCAAAAAATTCTGAGTTCCTTACAGTTAATAATATCGAATTCTTAATTAAAGTTTTCAAAACAATTTTTCAAGTTGAAAGAGTTGATCCGAACAATTTTATTTTGTATTTCTAATTACCATTTATTAGTATAAATATTGTTCCGAAAGAATTTTTCAATTCTCGGCCAATGTAGAAGTTGTTACAACTTTTCTTTAAAACGTTTTTTGTCCTTGGTCCTTTATTTTATCATCAAAATGTTTGCATGATTTGCACCATATCTTCATTAGTATTCATGGAAAGAAAATATCATACAAATAGAAAAACCAATTTTCAAGTTCTGCCACTCCTTTGTGTGGATTATTCTTTTTGGTGACCTCTGCTATTTGGACAGTCCAGGGTCATTCATTAATCTCAATATGTCTCCCGCCATGTATTCGGCTCTCAATTGTATTAAAGTCATGCAAATAGTGTTCTTTCACTTCAAAAATCGATAAATTTTTCAATGAATTCATAAAATATTTTTTTCTGGAACTCAATCTCTTCGGGAATAAAGAGTTCTTCACTTACTATAGAAGTGTTGAGAAAAATGAATACAAAAATCAATTATTAATAACAGAAATTCCACAGAAAAGCAGAATTTTGACCTAGTTTACAAATAAAATCAAGACAAAAAATTTATTGATAATATTAATTAAGACAACAAATAGTGTCTAAAATAATTAGAATTCGGTATAAATTAATGAATTTTTTTACAGTCAATGAAAAGCAGAAGAATTGGAGTCAAATATAAAATCATATTTACAGACAAGTCATTCAATAGAATAATAATAATAATAATCTTATTAATCATAAGTACGTTGATTAAAACAAAATTCATTTGAGAACAAAATGAAATAAAAATACAAAAGTAATTAAAATAATTTTTCATTTAAAAAGCATTTACACAATGAAATAAATTTCGATTTTTTTGGTCTCTTTTCATGTAATCATAGGTAAAGAGTTAAACAATTTTATTGAATAAATAAAGAAATTCTTATCACAAAAATTAATTCTATTATTAATTGTATTAATATTAATGAAAATACCACTTCTATTGCTATAAAATCAAAGATTATTTGAAATTCAGAATTATATTCTGCAGATTAACAATAAAACCAACCTTTCATAATAATCTGACCCAACTTAGCAATAATTATTATGAAAATTGCCAGGACTACAAGCGATCAAGCTTGAAATGATCTTGACAATTTTGTTATGCGCATGCTAATCTATTTTGACAATAATTGAAATACATATTGCGATATAATTTCTATTAGGTTTCAAATATAATCAACGTATTTTTTGCATACATTTTAAGAATCAGTTGACTCCAGAAAATAGCTGAACAATAGAAATGTCTGAAGAGATGAGAGACAGAGAGAACAGAATTGTCGAAATCGATCCAAAGCTAAGATTCAAATCAATAAATGTTTCGGATTTCAGTTCCGATCGTTTGGTCGAAAGCGTCGATTCAAGCAGTTCTTCGACTACAAGACAAACAAAGCAAACATTGGATCAATTGGTGGAGATTTCCAGTGAAGAAGAAATCGATTGGCATTCAGACGACTCGTCTGTAGACTCGAGAGCTCTCTCGCCTATCAATCGGTTAGACGACAGAACACTAGGATTGGAATATACGCGCGAATCAGTCAAAGACAGACCAATGTCTCCAATACTGTTGGATCCGCAACAGTTGGACAAACCCGCAGAAGACGTGTTGAGCGATGAAGAAGTGGAAAGACTGAAGAATATGAACCTATATGTGGTACGGGTGCCGTTGAATGAGGGAAAGTTTGCCACTATTTTCGAGGCCAGACATCAATGCGGAGCCGATATTGTCATCAAAAGAAGTTATGCTTTGCGTCAAAGCTATGCCGAATTGGAAGCACTGGAACTGTTCGGCTCTAAGAAGAAGCACAAAAATATTATTCGTCTTTTCGGTCATCGAGTCATCGAATGTCGAATCTATTTGTTTATCGAATTCTCGCGTTTCGGAGATCTGTCTCAATATCTGAGCCGTGAATACAGGGATAAAGATCTGACTGAGAGTCAGGTCTATGAGCTCTTCAGACAAGTCTACGATGGCGTAGAGCACATGCATCACAATGGCTATGCACACCGAGACCTCAAGTGTCAGAACATACTTGTGTTCAACTACCGGCGCAAAGATGGTCTGCGCTTAAAGTTATGTGACTTCGGGTCAGCGCGTGGAGACCTCAGACGAAGTGACGGTACTATAAGACTGTCCACTACTGTCATCGGATCCCCGCAAACAATGGCACCGGAAGTGGTGACCATAGCATATAACCCATTCAAGAGCGACACCTATTCTCTGGGCGTAATACTCTACCAGTTGTCCCATTCGAGTGCCTTTCCCTTCGATTTGATTCCAAAGAACACAAAATTATTTCTAAAACTTACGGACCTTTCGCTCAGAAAACTGATACCAAAGTCGATCCGATTCTCGCCATTCATTTCAGAGGAATTGAAGCAATTGTTGCAAAGAATTCTCGAACCGTCGCCTGAAATACGGATTACTATCGAAGATATTGTGTCCACAGAATGGTTTCAGAAACAACAGGCGCTCAAGAAGTGAATGAATCAATTCATTGAATATTTGTAAAAATATTTTGATTTTAAGATTGATTTCAAAATAATATTTATGAATTCTATGACAAAAAGACATCAATTTTTAATATGAAAATAAAAATATTAAGAAAATGAACTCAAAATAAACTTTACATTAAGATCAATACAAAAACTTGATATTGAACCAGGGTGATATCCATTAAATTCTGGATAATGTTTAAGAAGTTTAAAATATGTGCTCAACTGTACTGACATTCCTATTGGTTGTATCAGACGTTTGACTGACAGCTAAATAAGTATACAAACAGTGAGTCAGAAAACACCCAAACATTCAGTTATTGAATGAATTTTACTTTGATTTCAATTCAATTGAGTTTAAGTTAATTTAGTTTTTCATTCATTTATATCAGAAATGGTTTCGCATTAATACATATGAACTCATATTTATTACTATTTATTAATTTGCGGAACACCTGAACAACACTTTGTCAAACCATCTCCAGAACTGATCCCAACCTCACCGACAATGCAATCGGATTCACAGCCGACACGTCCGCCACGACTGACCCGGGCGTCCAGTAAGGAGTCGTCGGTCAGTATCTGTTTGTTGATTGTCTGTCTGTCTGTCTGTCAATTGGATCGATTGCGAGATTCTTATGCTTTTGTGTCTTAAGGGCGGACTCTTGATGTCAGTGATCCGGTCTCTGACCTCTTCGCGCGACTCCACTGATAGGGACAGAGAAAGGGCTCACTTGGAGAAGGAGTTCAAAGAATGCGATTCCAAACTGTCAGCACTAGTGGTCGCACATCACCAGGACTTGTCTCAGGTCTGGCATCACTTTTAGCCATAAACTTAGCCTTTGGTTATTGATTAGCATTTATTGGCTGTTCTTCAGGTCATGTCTGCCTTCTCTAAGATATCTGTGCGTCTGAAGCAGTCACGGGAACGGGTGGTCATAAGCAGAGACAAACTGCAAACGTGTCAGAAACTGCTTCACTGCAAACGCGATGAACTGAAGAAGTTATGGCTCGAGTCGGTTGAGAACAAAGTAGTTCTGGAACTGTTGGACAGAGTGGAGACAATGATGACTGTTCCCCAAAATGTGGACAATTATATTGCGCGCAAACACTATCTGCACGCGACTAAACTTCTGGTCAACTCATTGAGACAATTGGACACCGATTTGGTTAATGTGGACGCACTTAAAGAGGTTAAGTCAGATCTGGTCGACCGAAGAGAGACGTTGTATGAGATAATTGTCGACGAATTGCATAAACATTTGTACATCAGATCTACTGCTGATCTGATTCGCAAATTCAAACGACACGGATCTGTTCGCCACAAGTCGGACACCACTCCCGACAGGAAGATGTCTGTTGCGGACATACTCTCACCGGCGCTGCAAATAGGGGTCAATAAAAGTATTGCAAAAATCAATTGAATTATAATTTTTTTAATTTATTTATTCATTCATTAATTCATTGATTAAGTATTTATTTTTGTATTATTTTAGAGCAAAGGATAGCATCGATGCCTCAAATCGGTATAACAGGCGATGAATCGATTGAAGAGGACATTAATATTTCAGACCCGGAAGAAGACAGCAAACAATTCATATCAATTCTAATCAAATGTTTGGCTCTTTTGAACAAAATTCCGGAATCAGTTGAAGTGAGTCTTCGTTTCATTACTTAATTAATTGTTTTCTAAATACTATTCAATACTTTAAATGGCATTCAATGAACAGATAATCAAAGAAAGATGTGATAGAGAGCTGACGAATATTGTCAAACGTACCGGCCGTGAAGTGGCGGCCGACGCACCCGAGCCTTCATCTGACTGGACGTCAGACAAAAGTCTTCCGATTCATGTCCTCAACTCATCCCTACTGTTAGCCAATTACGAAAAGAATGCACAGAAATCGCCGCATATTCTGCAGAACTTTCTGGACCTACTGTTCCAACAGTACCGAACAGTTGTTCATTTGCACGATTCGGTTGTTCTAACGAATTTGCAACGATTGGAATCGGATCAGAATTATAGCATTAATTACATAAATCTCTACACAATTCCCGACATTTGGTCTAAAGTGCAGTCAATTCTTCAGTTTGTTATGGATTTATACTTAGATATAAGTGGTTCGCATACCAGTGCTAAAGCCAGACAGCATCCGATCAGCACAACCACCAATGGGATTGTCACCAATAATCCGACCGCTGCTGACCTGTCCTCATATTTTGCCAAAAAGAGAGGCATAACCGCAGCCGTCACTACAATGAAGGCGAAGAAGACTCCGCTCTTCCGATTCGAGTACTCCTCTCACGCCATGTCTTTGAATGCCTTTTTGGCCGAACAGAAGGAAGCGCTCAAAGAGAAGGCAGAGAATGGCGAAACCCAGGCTGATTCGATCGACCTGTCCATCAACAACAGCGAGCAATACATCGTGTGCGCGGCTCAGCCCGAAAACATAGTCCTTATGTTTAACCCAATTATGAAATTCGTTCGAGAGGTCGAAGAAGAGCTCGAACTCGAAGACGGAAACCATTGTCCGCTTTATATGTATTTGATTTCGTGCGCAAAAAATTTCTGCAATCATGTGAACCATGAGTTGGACCGGACTATGGATTTGGCCAATAAGAGCCTCGACATATGGAAACTGCAAACCGATCCGCAATTCCTCAGTCAATTGGGTCTTTCCCGACCTGTACTGCACAGCACAGCAATCATAGATCGGTCGGTGTTTGACCTGAAGAACCTGATGTTCGCACTGCCACTCTTTGCCGACGACTTCCTTACCCTTATATGCAATTTGTTGTCCAACTATAAGGACGTCTGTTTGGCCGCATATCGAGGTATAGTCCAACCGGAACCGGAAGACAAGCGCATCATATCTGCTACCTGGGCTAAGGATGAGGACATCAACCGCTTCTTGAAATCACTGCCCAATTGGGCGACACTATTGGGCGCACAGTCGGAGAAACAGCGGAAACCACACGTCCGACTCATATCACAGGACTCGCGAATGACTTTCGATGAGTCGCCCGAAGAGGTCCGGCTCAGGAATATGAGGGAATCGGAGATTCTGACCAGTAATCTGGCCCAGGAAACACTGATCCCTAGCCATGAGATACTGTCAGATGTGGCACAGCTCAGAATACTTGCTCAGCTTCAGGTGTCGATGGAGTGGTTGGGCAAACGGTGCGACGAATTGGTGCAATCGCTTCCGCAGTCAACTGACGGCAGTTTTCTGGCGCCGTCTGCGGCCGAACCCAAAGCCAACTTCGATCCAATGCCACTCTCGGACGTCTCGATCGCAACACTCAATCAGTTGTCCAGAGATTTCGAAGAGTTGGCAGAAACTTGTCTGCTTGTGCTGCACCTGGAGGTACGGGTTCATTGTTTCTATCACTTACTGCCTGTGGCTCAGAGTTCGTTCGCAATGGGAATCGACAGTCAGGAACCGGATCCAGAAGTGCTTCGGCTCAACAAAGACTTGGCCGCAATAGATGAAGCACTGGCTGTAGTGCTGGAGCCGTGGAAGTTGAGGTACATATTCGAAGGGGTGGGCCATTTGGTGGCCACTATTATAATAAACTCTTCCAATACTATCAAACGGATTAACACTAATGGCGTCAAAAAGATGTGTCGAAACATATTTGCGATCCAACAGAGTCTGACCACTATTACGATGAGCCGGGAAGTGGCGCTGGACTACGCGCGCCAGTACTTCGAACTCTTCTATCACACGCCCGAAGAGATTCTGACGGCTATTGTGGAAAAGGGGCCGCAATTCCAGTTAAACGAATACATGAGTGCTATAACACTATTGCACAGAAGTATTTCCGGTCGGGAACAGCAGTCACTCGATTCGGCGCTCAAGAGATTAACAGAGATTCTGAATGAAGTGGCGGTTTCGCTGTGAGAGCACAACCACTACTGCTATAGCAGGCAATTGTGTTCCACTTTTTCGTTATTTGTTTTTCGTTTAAGTTTTGATCAAATTTTTTGTTTCCAAAGATTTTTTTCTTCTTTTCAATCATTACTG
Source organism: Eueremaeus valkanovi (assembly GCA_034693305.1). NCBI lineage: Eukaryota > Metazoa > Arthropoda > Arachnida > Sarcoptiformes > Eremaeidae > Eueremaeus > Eueremaeus valkanovi. The sequence goes on along the minus strand of JAQIWA010001330.1, from coordinate 11,516 downwards.
ACTGTACTGTCCGTCCAATCCGTTGTTTGTCTTCTCTCTCATTAAAAAATACTATATTTTCTATAAACTCATTAATCATATGATTATTATATTTAAGAGTTTTATAAAAAATATAATGATTTATAAAAAAAAAAGTGTTTTTAATCAGCCATTGATTTCTGAACTAATTATATGATTAAAACATTTGATTCACAGAAAAAAATGAGTTTTAATTCTGAATCAAAATTAATTGATAAGAAAATTATGGCTTTTTATGTTTCGATTAATTTATTTATGAATTATAATAAAAATGATTTTAATATATATTATAATAAACTCTATTTTTTATGCGACTTCAGGTGTTGTCGACCCAATTATCAGATTATATAACAACTTATATATGATTTTTGGATAAAATATAAAATTATGTTTCGGTTTATGTTTTTATTTTTTGTCAAATGACTTATAATTTATAATACGATTAACTTTATTACCAAATATGAAGTCAAGTGTTATGAATGAGAATGTAATCAAACGAATGAGTTATGTATTCGTAGCGAAAGAAAAACTTTTTATATATATTTTGCGCACTTTATCTAACAATCAGATAAAGTAGAAAAATAAGTCACAGATAACGCCTTCAGTTGGAGAATAAAAACTGAATTTTCAAATCAGGTTTTTTCCGCTCTTCGATCACTTCGATAGCAATTAAAATATAGGAAAATCATTGATATTTCTCTCGCAATCCGTATTAAATATACTGTGAATTCATATTCATATTTATACCTTTCGTGTGTCTGTTATCGATGACTATAATTAATATTTCATTTTCAATAAGAATACGAAAAAAATAACTTTTTTCTCATAAGTATTCCTGTTTTGAAATTTTTTTATCCGCTTTGAAGTCAAGTCATGTTAAGTATTATATGAGTGAAAGAAATAGGAATTTATTTTTGAAGTGAATTCTTATTTTCGCTAAACAATTGAATGACTTTTCCCGAAATGTATTTATGAAATGACTTTATTATTAGAGATAATACAAAAAATTGATTTTTTCGCATATTATTTGTGAGAACTTTATTTTCAATTCATATATTCGGCAAAGGATCGGAAGAAAAATGAATTGTAAGTAAAAATTGTAATTTCAAGTGATTTATATGGATGGATAATGGATGAGAATTATATTAAGCACAGGGATGCCGATGAATAACAAGTGCCAAAATGCCCCTGTAACAATAAACTTATTATTTTAAAGACCAAATTCACCTCATTATTCATAAGAGTTAGAAGTTTTCAGGTAAACTTGGTGTTGCGAGACAACAAGGTAGACACTAAATCACAAATCACGGCAATTAATTGCCCAATACATGAGTCATGTTTGCACTCGTATGACATAATACAGTATTTACAGTAAATAACTTTAAAACTTGTTTGACGATAAATAATGAGCATATGTTCAGGTTTAAATTGTTTGATAAAACTTGATTAATTCGAATCAAAAACCGAATCAAATAATTAGATTACCGGTGCATAAACTAGAAATAATATTTATTTTCAACTCATCAGAACTAAATATAGAAAGTTTCAAAAATAGCCGAAAATTGATTTAATATTGATATTTCTAATGAGCTTTAAATGTTTGAATGACTGTATCGTTTTGGCCACAGTTCAGATTGTATTAGTCATATGTCCTGATTATATCCAAAATTGTTGCTATCTCATATTTGAATCAATTATTTAATCGGATTAGTTTTGACAGATGCAATTGTGATTTGCCAAATAGCCTGGACAAATGAGTTTATGCATAATTTAGAAAATAATGTCACAATCAGTCAATGCAGTCATTCATTAACTGATTACGAAATTACGGCCAAAAGTGTCAATAAAAATGAGCCGACTATTCAAATGCGTCGTCTAAATGGCGATTAAAGTACATGGATTAAAGTTGCATCAATCATTGTCTGTTGCATGTTGACCACCCCTGTTCTCTCTAAACTATAATATTCACCAAGGCCGATTATCTCATCCACATCACTGATTGAGGAAAACGATAGGATAGGTATCAATAAATAGCAGCGCATAGGATGTGTACAGAAATAAATGAGCCGTAAATTATATGGAAATAAAGTTCAGCCAAATTATTAATGACAGCACAAGAAGAATAACTGATTCAAAGGGAAAAAAAGGTGCAGTTCTTCTCATTGAAGTACTCTCGGTATGAATGGATGGGAAGTAAAAAAAAAGTTGATTTAAGAATCAGACGAATATATTTAGAAAGAAAAGAGAAGAAAAAAAGTTTTGTTACTCAATCAGCAGAACAGAGAGCACAGGGAGAGTGAGTGAGAGATACGACTGACGTCTGGATTGAGTGAAAACCTCTACTTCTCGTATGAAACCACTACTGCTTTCCTATCGCTATCTCTTCGTCTGCTTTGAACACAATTTCTATGCATTGAATGCATTGAATGAAAGAGCGATTGAATTATAGTTCGCTTTCCATCCATACGAACAGTACGTATGAATTGTACGCATAATCACTGGTCGACTGCAATGCGTTCAATATGTCCTCCGTCTGAGTGCAGACAAGAAATTATATTTTGAATCCAATATTATTTTTCGCTTTTATTTACACTAATTAAGGGACAGGTATTGCATAAAAGAGCTCACTCTGACAGCACCGGTATGTAAACCAAATTACATTTGTTTTGATTGTAATTTAATATATATTTAGTATTTGTTTTGCGAATAGTTTTTACTCTCTTTTCACTCAATTTTTTTGTTTAACACAAAAAATGTTTTTTAATTTCATTTTAATCACAGTTTCAATGAATTTGTTTTCTTTTATTTAACATTTGTTTATCTCTCGATTCAATGCGTATTTAATTTCATTCATATAATGAGTTGTTTTTTGCATTTTTCCAGTAATTAATCGATTTCTGACGCAATCGTCGTTTGGTTTTAATTATTATTATTTTTTTTGCTTTTAATTAATATTTTTTTCGGTTTTAATTGAAATATGTTTTAATTTATTTCTGCTTTTATTCGGCGAACAAATTATTTTTGGTTTTTATTTTTGTTTTCTGTTTTTTGTTTCACTCCTTTCTCGAGTGAATACTCTGTTCTCATCATTGGATTCAAAGTCTGTTTCCTTTCCTGTCCTTAAAAATAACTTAATTTTTTCGTTATATTTATTTTCACTCTTTTTTCGGAATAAAATTATTATTATTTTCCGATTTTTTTTTTAGTTTTTCTATTCATTTATTTTCCGATAAATTATTAGTTATTTTTTGTGTGTATTCTCTCCAATAGTTTTCACATAAAAGTCTGTTTCAATCACTCAATAAAATATAAATAACTTTAGTTTTTATGTATTTTTATTATAATCTGTTTTCCCGGAGAATAAGAAAATAAATAATTGTTTTCATAATATTTTTTATGCGATTTTATACGAAGTTTATAATCCAATCGAAACATAAACTAATTAATGATTTAATGCCCGAAAACGGAGAGACGAGTCATGAAAAGCATGAGTTAATTGTCTGCTATTCTGTTCATTAATTTTAATTAAATTAAAGTAAAATATAATTTGTTTTTATACATAATATTCTTCATTGTATTTAATTCGTTAATAAGTTTATCTCATTTATAGAATCAGAAAATTTGGGACAAAATCTTAATTTTCTTAATGAGTATAGAATTAAAACTAAGAGAAAAAAAAAGTTTATTTTCAACACTATTTTTAAACATTAAAACAGATTTTTGAGAAAATTCTTAAACATTTTTCTTATATAAGACTTAATCCAATGATTCATATATTATATGAAATTTATTTAATTTAATATTTAACTAAAAAATATAGTTTAACATAAAAAGGCGTTTATAAACACAACTCACATATCATTAATAAAAAATAAATAATAAAAAACAATTTTTTAAAACCAAAATTGAGGTAAAAATAATTGTTATATTCAAAGGATTTATTCATTTATTTCGAAATGAGGTCTAAATGACTAAAAGAAATAAATGGAGAAAAATGTTCTGTTTTTTGCCTTAAGTTTATAATTATATAAATTTTTGAATGAATACGAGATTTAAATATTATATAATTTAAAACTTTTTTTTAATCTTAATCTTTATATTAAGTTTACTGTCAGTCAGTATTACTGAGACTTTACTCTTATTTCCCGTTTTTAATACTATTTTAGTCTAGTTTTGGAGTAAAAAACTAATTAATCCTTTTGTGAATAGAATTAGTTTTTGTTATATTTATATATTTTTTGCTTATTTTTTCTGTTTTTAGTTCTCTAAACATATTTGCATTTAAATCAGTTTATTATAAACACTGGATTAGAATCAGAAAGAATTGTAACGAAAAACAAGAAATACTTTTCAACCGCTTATAGAATCAGATTATCTTTAATTCATATTATTATTCGCAAAGATTTTCATATTTTTCTTAATTTTGTTTTACTTTTTAGTTTCATATCCTTTTGAATCAATTCTTTTGCTTTATATTAATTATAATATTATTTTTAGTTATGCTTTGGTTTCTTATTTACTATTATTTTGACTCTGGATTTGGTCTCTAAAGTCAAATATATTTTCTTCTTCTCATTATATCCTTTAGTTTTGTTTTTATTTTTTTCTAAATAATGGTTACAATACTTATAATACTTTTGTTTTATTTATTATTTGCTGTATATATGACTGAAATGGGCTCTCCTTTTATGCTATCGTCATATCATAACTGTTTTTATGTTTTAATAACTATTTTCTAATTTCTTTTTCTGTATTTTTTGTTTTGTTTTTTTCCTTTCATTCCATTTGTTTCTAACTTTGGTTTTAATTTTCGTGAATATTATTATATTCTCTGAGAGAAGGCTTATATCTGTTTAGGAATATTTGTGGCCTTAATTACAATTCTTTGTTATTTTAATTCTCATATTATTATCATTTTTTTGGTTTTTTAGAAAAATATTTTTCTTCTTTTTTTTGTATTTTTTTTATTTGAGGTCTTATTTTGGGATTATTTCTGAATTTCAATCCTTAAATGACTCTTAAAATGACAAAATAAAAGCACTTTTTTAGTGATGTGTTTATTATCGAAGAAAATGTTGTTTTTTTTAAACTTTTTGTGACTTTTCAGACATTTTTTTCACTCTTTAATAGTCAATAGATTTCTCTGTAATATAAGCTGACAATAGATCTAATGATTTCTCTATCGAATAGTGAATTAGTTTTTATTATTATTTTATTTATCGTTCGTTTCGTTTCATTCATTCTATGCTTTGCTTTACTTTTATGTTTCGATTTCAATGTCATTCGTGTTTAAAATTTTTTATTATTTCTTTCATTTTCTGTTTTTTATTGCGATATCAAGTGATAGTAGAGTTGACTTCCGTTTCATATAATAAAATACTTGTGCCGTAATTCTGCACATCTGATCCGTGAAGTTTAAGCCAATTAGACTGAAATTCGGTTTTTATTGTTACCATAATTATAGACATTGTATTCGCATATAAAGTGTATGCAGTGTTGGCTCATATGTATGCACACAATCGACTCGAAACATGCAATCAGTTTTGTCTCATACGAGTCATAATGTGTCCGGAGTATCGATTGGACACATATACAAACAGTGAATATACAAACAGGTATACTGTCGATAGAGTCCAAAAGTATGCGAGACTATTGACTACTGACTACTGACTACAGGATGAGCTCAGGGTGTTTGGCTCAATATGCAGCCAAACATGTCTTCTATTTGTTTATTCGTTTCATTTTCTTCTTCCTCTCTATTCTTGACATATATATGATTTGACACCAATACATGTGAATTCAATATTCTTCAACTCACCCGGGCAACCAACAGTCGACTCCATTTTCATCTATTCTGTACAGCTATTCAACCTTGCACCTATACATTAAAGTCAAATCGAGCCAATGCCCAAATATATGTTTTCCCATAAACTACTCGGGGTCTCTCTGTACTTTTGTGTTATCAACTGCCCTGATCATATGAACTACCAGTGCAGGAACAGTATCACATATATTAGAGTGATTTAAGTTTGCATTCAATGCATTCATAGCTCTCTTCTCTGCTCTTATACACTGTTTTGATGTGCACTTCAGAAGAGAACAGACACTCGAATGCAGACATCGAACCAATGAATAAGTGCTTGGCTTTCAGTGAACTCATAATCGCCTAAAATAGCAATGAGTCGACTGTTGTTGGAACCGATGGAACGGATGGATCTCTTTTGCATTCATTGCTGATTTCAATATATTCTCTGTCTATTCATAACTCCTCACAAGTGAGGCATTAGTTGATTGGTTTTGCCTTCAATTCATTACAATTGACTGAAACCCATATTTCTGTCCATATTCTGAAGCAATGCTTGTATTGAATGCCCTTTTTCTGAACCAATTATACGCTTATATTATGATTCATACGATTTTAATAATACGATTGAATTATTATTATTATTATTGAGTTTTTATTTTATTGTTTGGATTGTGTTTTTCAATGTTTTCTGCTTTGCTTTTCCGTACGTTTTGTTGTTATACAGAGAGAGAATGGGTTTACATGTGTTTCTCTGCACTGTTATTACATTTGCATAATATAGTCTATAATTCCAAACACACGTATCGAACGCACCCTTTGTTTGAAATTCAATTGAATTTATTAAATGATATAAAAAGTAATAATGATTTTCAACGATATAATCAGTCTTTGCCTTCGAATCAGTTATAGTCAGACGACTTGTATTGAAATCCGATTCCAGTCCTTATGATTGCGTTAATAATCGCGTTCTTTCTATTCATACAAATAATACTTGTATTGAGTAAAACATTTCTATTTTGTAAGTCTTAAAGAAAATATTTATTTCTTAACTCTCTATTAGTGTTATTATTAGAGTCGGTGTCGAGAATGTGCTTAAAAATACTGTTATGTAACCACAAATAGAGGCTACGAATCGCGGTTTCCCCGAAGCAGATGTCAATCAATTTTTTTCTGCTTTTCTTTCCCTCTATTTCTTAAATCTTGTTCTGATGATCTGAACTGATCCGATCCGAAGAGTGTGCTCGCAGTGTATGTGTCGGGTCATCGCACTCGCAGTGCACTCACTTATACTCTTCGATTGGTATATATTCTGTTTTATATACTTTTTCATTGCCATCAAAATCTCGAACATAACTACATAACTAATAATTTATGTTTACTTTATTTTATTATTATTTCTTTTCTCTGTATTTATAGAATTAGAATAAAAAAATAAATGCATTTTCTTTTGCCATTCGTTTTGCTTAAGAAGTCTTAAGAAGTTTTTGATTCCTTTCCATTAGTAATCAATTTGTTGTCATTTCGATGTTCTATAGCTTTAGACCCGAAATAACTGTCCATTAAATCACATTAAATACCGCTTTAAATGTGTTTTGAGTTTAGTTTTTTTTTGTTTTTGAATTTTTTAATTTTCTTGTTTTTGGTTTCTATTTATTGGATTTTTATTTCGCGTTTTTTTGTTTCTATTTTTATTATTAATAAAAATACTTTTTATCATAAAATTGAAGTTTTATTTAGTTTTGCTTACGATCAGTAAAAAAGTTTTTTTTATTCATTTATTATTATATAATTTTTTTTGTTTCTGTTTTGCATTTATTTCATGTCATATAATATTATAAAAACTTTTAATTATTTTTTTGTTCTTTAATTAGAGCTTAAGATAAGAAAATCTGATAATTATTTTTTTTGCTATTTTTTTAGCCTTTAGTTATTTTTACACTTATTTTGCAAATTAATAACTTTTTAATAATTTTTTTCTTTCAATTTTAAGAACAATATTGTATTTATTATTTTATAATTATTTTTTGGTTTTATTGAAAGTTATTTTGTTTTCGCATTAATTTTTCATCTTTTCCGAGCAATAATTTTCGTATATATTTCTGTGTTATATGTATTTAACCTGAATTTTGAAATTATTTTTGGATAAACTTATTATTATTAATAATAAATAGAAAATAAATTCTTAAATAAGTCTCAAACAAATGCTGTATTAAATCAGTTGTGTTAATGGTCTGACTCTCACTAAACTAATAAAGACTCCGAATATTTGCTGCGAAATTAGAAATTTGTTTAAACGATAAGTATTTTTCTCGGATTTCACTCCAAATTTAGTAAATTATAGGTTCGGCCGATAATATAAATATTTTTTCTCCTATTATAAGCTTTTCTCTGCATTTAGAGCACGAATTTAGCGCTAAATTAATCGATCGTTTTTTAAACCCATTCTCTTTGTATTTATATATTTTTTATGTCAATCATTCAAAATATTTTTCTCCTAATAATTGAATCTATTTTTTCTTTCTTAAGCTTTTGGTTTATATTTAGGTTTTTCTCTCTCTTTATGAATAAAACTCTTTTCGTTATCTTTTTTTCGATTTTAGTTTAACTCTAAATATAATTATTAATAAATATGATTGCATTTCGTTATTAGTTTTCTCTCTCTTCTCTCCCTCTCCTCTCTAACCCATCCCATCATTCGCTCCACTTTTGCCAAACACTCTAATCGTTCGTTCGTTTGCTTTAAAGTCTATATATTTTTTTGTGTGATTTGAATCGCAAATCATTTGAGTCATCAGTTTTCAGTCAATTTATATAATATCTAATTTTTAATATCAATAATTGTGTACAGATGTGCAGCAAAGGGATAGGTAGGTGCACAGACAGGTATGAGATTGGGTCAAAAGGGTTTTGACAGTAACCTTGCTATTTAATAGCCCTATTATGCTTATGCTGGCTAACATACAATTATAAACAGGTTATAAAAGGAATTTAGTCTGAAATACCTTTTTTGTTAACCCTGTGCCTAAATTTTGACTTAACATGGTTACTTTGTTGTATAATCTTTAATGCCCTTGGCATTTTCAAGTGAACATCCTTGATATTATGTAATGTTCTATTGAGTCTACTTATGATAATCGTCGCAATTGATGAACACTTTATATGAAGTGATATATAATTTTGTTTTTATGTAAATTAGTTTCGTCTCTATGTCTGGCATTCATTGCATTAATAAATAATTTTTAATTATAGTATTGTTTTTCAAAATATGAACAATTAATCTCTTTTTTCTATTCTTTATTGCTTTCACTTTAGTTTAGTTTTTAGTTGAGTTATAGCTTTAAAGTCTTATTTATTTAGTTATTATTTAAGAATATTTTAGAAATTATTTGTTATTTATTGTATATTTTTTGGTAATTTTTTTCATTATTTATATTAATTTTATGCAGTTTTTGAACTTTTAAAGTCTTTAAATATTTTAATTAAGATATTTTAGTTATTATTAATTGGTTTTCATTTAGTTTTTTATTGTTTTATTATTTTCTTAGACATTAATAAATGTTTGCATTACTTAAAAAGGTTTTTATGCTTTAATGAGTTATTTATTTTCGGGTTTTTTATTCATAATTTGAATAAAATTTAAAGTGTTTTTTGCATTTTTCCAAATTATTTTTTGCTATTTATTTGAAAACGTCTTATCAATAAATCGATAATATTTTCAAAATATATTATTTTTGAGTGAAAATTGTTTTTCATCTGATCTTTATGTCAATTGCATTCAATAAATCTTTTTTGTGATCACTTCTCGATTGATATGATCTTAAAATATATTTATTTTTCTATTTTTCATTCGTATATCTGATAGCAAACACGAGTCCCTAATAGTGACTCCTTATCCTGTATTCACTGTTTATATTCATCACTCGTACAGAAAATTTGTTACAAACCTCACACGAAATAGTGTTTTCATAACTTATAAACGGAATTCCAATCAATTTTAGTTATGTTTTCTCCAAATTGTTATTATTTTTGTAGACATCCTTTAAAACAAGTTTTTTCTCTCTCCTCTATCTGTCTGTTTGTCTCATATAATGAACGCAAACATTTTTAATAGACTTTATTTGGAAGTTTGAAACTATAAAACATTTTTAGTCTAAATATGTTTTTAACGTCTTTTCTCATATATTTTCCGCACAATTCGATCGGTGTTTACAGTAATTAAATTGTTTATAACTCGCAGTAATTTTTGCTTTATTTTGAACTAAATATCATTTTTTATATATCAGATAAATATTTTCTATTCATGTCATGATTTTTGTGCACTTTTTAGTTAAAATAGCAATTAATTAATTACTAATGAATTTTTAGTATAGTTTTTCTCCGATTTTATATTGATTTTAATTTTAAATTTTATTTTATTTTTTGTTTTTGCTTTGATTCTCATTTTTCGCTCTTTTATTATGCCTTTTGCTATAAATCATATGATTTTATCTTTAGATTAAATATTTATAATATTTTTTCGTTTGAATTATTGGGAAGTATTCTAAGTTGGAGGTCAGGCATCTGCACAGTATGTTTCGTGATCTAACTTAAGAGCTTATCTTTTTGTTCCATCCTTTTCATCACTAATCAAATGATAGTTTGTTTTCATAATTGTGTTTTACAGTAGTTTATGAATATTATTAACTATTATTAACTATTTTTTCTTATAATTCTCTAACATTTTTCGCTTATTTTTTGTTTTCTAATTATACGACTGTTTCGTAAATCCATTCATTCAATCGGTTCTTCATTTTTCTCAATGAATTGATTTTTCATAATTTTCTTCTTTTTTTCGTGAAATCTCTTTTGATGTGCTGTTCGTGTTGTGAAGGAATTAGAAATTAGTGTTTATTTGTTTTTTTGCTACAATTTAGTCCTCTTTTTATTTCAATTCTTTTTTCTCTTTTATTCTGATATTTGAAAATATTTGACAAATTCTTGTCAGACGTAATGACGTAATGATTGTATTCAACGTTTGACTCGTTTTTAAGTTAGTTTTAGTGGCTTTTCGTTGCGATTATTAATTTTCCACATCCTTTACAACCCGGGTATTCATTATAATTGAATATTATTTATATACTTAATCCATACGATTCGGTTGCAATCACTCAATACACGCCTCAATCCTTTATAACCCGAATATATTTTATATGCAAACGATTCGCTCAATTGTTTTGCAATAAAATTCTATCAAAAAGTCTAAAACAACTGTTTATTATATAAAATACTTTTTCGGCTATTGTTAAGACAATATATATTTTGGTGAATAGAATAAGAAGTCAAACGAAATATTCAGTGAACTCGAGTGCATAGAAGGCTTGAATCGTGAATTCATATAGAAATTCGAGAGTTTTTCCATATTTTTGTTGGCATTTCAGTTGAATTTCGACTAAATTTTAAATTATTCCGCTTTTGAGTCATTTTGGTTAGAATTATGTAATATTGTTATCATTTAATTTGAGTTGGCATCCAATCTTGTAATTCAGTATTCAGGTATTCCGGCTCATTTGATTTGAGCTTATTTTTTGGTTAACCCAATCCCTGCATACGATTATAATTCATTCATTCATTTTCTAAATCCCTTGTCCTTTCGGGTCGGGATTGAAGGCCTGCAACCTTGGACTTCCACAGATCACGATCACCCGCCACACTC
>JAQIWA010001329.1:0-19190 GCA_034693305.1 Eueremaeus valkanovi | reverse complement strand
GGTTCCAGAAGCGCTCGGGTTGGGTGACCTCGGCAGAGGCCGATCACCGCAGATGGACACGGAGTGCGCTTCAATATTATTGATGACTTTTATAGAAAGTTAACATCTTTCTAAGTAATCCAGGTTCTCTTTAAAGCTTATTAAAAATTTAAATGTAATCTTGCTATTTTTGTCGAGTCTTAGCCAGTTATCTATTTTAAGGCCTCGATAACATGTATAAGAGTTTTGCTGCTCTGAGTAATAGAAAACTCTTGTCTTGTATTTAAGCTAAAGTTAAAAATGTTTTTAGTTTTGTTTTAAATCCCAAATCCATTAGGTTTTCGAAATTCAATAAAGACTTTCAATACTTGAAAAGAAAATATATGATCCAAACAGTCATAAAAGTCTATCAATATATGAATTCGGGTCTAATTTAAGTAAAAATCAGTTACTCTTACAGCGAATAAAGAGATTTATTGGACTTAACGTTCGGATTATCTCAACTCAAATATAAGAGCTTTGCCTCAGAAGACCAAAACATACGTAAAAACCATATCGTCAGCAATTGACCTGTACTGCGCTGCACAACGAACACTGTGGAAGTATGTGGGTGATGTTCAATGGCGTATATTAAAGTAATCCTCACTTAAGCCACTGATCAGTTTTTATAATCAAGGTGATTTGGTTGTACTGAGCTTTTAATTGATTTATAATTTGCAATGCGTCAACATTGAAGAAGGTCATTCCTTCATAACAAGTAATGTTCTGGTCAATATTTTGTACGACAAATGTAAAGTTATAAACAAGACTAATTTCGCAGCAAACAAGGTGTAAAAACAGTGATGCAGACGGTCTACCTGTCACGGACGGTTACCAGGGTAAGACGGGATAATTCTGGATTGTCCTGTGCAAGTCTAAAAAGTGCCACATTCAGCACCTAGACCTTCTTTTGGTCCGCTCTGATTAATATTATTGAAATTCTGTGAATCCATATATCAATGTCTATTCACATAATATAAACAAATATTTTAGAAAATTTTTGGTAAATATTTATTCAGTGTGCCTAAAAACTAGCATGTTCATATTTGGTGCATTCCTGCTTATAAAAAATCTGTGTCAAAAGATTAGACACTTTTTTATTTCATGTCACTTAAGCCCATATATTATTGAAAAGATGGCTAAATATTATTTATTTATAATAAAAATAGTGTAATATTTAGTCTCACGAATACATTATAACTATATTTGTGTCGAAATACTTCTGAATACTTGTGTACAGAATTTTTTTTATGTTTTTTGCAAAAATACGATTAATTTTGTTAATCCTAAGAGAAAAGCACTGATTAATGAAGTTATATAAGTCTTGCATAATATAAAAACTTATGTAAATAATTAATTGAAAAGTTAAAAACAGATCAACTTTTGAAATAAAATTACACAAAATATAGACAAATAATAAATAGATATTTAATGAGAAATAAGAAACCAATTACACAATATGTATGTACAGTATTGTGAAATCTTGCACACATTACGCACCCTTTATATAAAAAAATGACCTGAGGTAGACCAGAAACAATTGTTATTTTGTCTTTTGATATGAATATTATAATTTATCCCTGGAGCCAATGCATATTCTAAAAGCAATTATAATAATTGAATTAACTTTTATACATAAATTAAATCATATAATGATTACCTCATATACAGTACATTGTATTGCAAAACAAGTTATTTTACACACAATTGTTGGCAAAATATTTGTGATTGACTTAAAATTGTATTGAATCAGAAAATATTATTTCATTCATAAAGAATATTTTATTAGTATTAATATTGAAGAGCCTGGTTGATTTATACGTATTTTTTCGAGAAGAAGTAATTCTAAAAAATATTTTTAAAATTTTCACTTCAATTAATGAAAGTTTAAAAAAAAGATATTTTATGTTAGAATACTTGTAGACAAGAATAGCGAACAAAATAAATAAATCAAAGCATAAAATAAATTACGAAAACATGTTTTTAATTTAAAACATCGAAACACTTCTCGCGAACATTGATTTACAGTTAGATATAGACCAGAGGTGCCGAAAGGGAATGGTAGACAAAATACAACTAACATATGATCAAAAATTAACAAAATGACCCACTTGAATTTTTTAAATGAACTTGGTTTTGCCCATTAATTGGATCTTTAGTCCAATTCTGTAAGATAAATCAACCAGTTTAGTTTAGTCACCCTGTATACTTTTAAATGACAAGGGTACTTGGCCAAAAACATCTCGACCTGGACATCTCTGATTTTCTTCTCTTTTCAAATCTAACTTAAATTCAAATAAATGATCTGTCAATACGAGCTCTATTCGTGATGAAAAAGATGCGCAAGGAAGAGTTAAAACCTGGAATAACTTGTTAGCATGGCAGAATTGCAACAAATATCATATTAAGATAAGCAGGATAACGTTTAGAAGGAGTCGTTCAGAATGTCTGTTCTATATTGTTGTACCTTGCACATCATTTGTTTAATTTCCTGCACAGTGTCTACACAAAGAACTCCTTAAGAATCTCAGACACAATGCAATGAAAACAATAAAATAAAGTAAATTTCTACCAAATCTGTGCAAATCCTTATAAAACTTATTTGACTAAAAAATATCGATTATTTACAGACAAAGACAAGACATGTCTTACAAAATATTGCAGTTTTCGCCTCAGAATTCTTATAAAATAAATTAATTTAATTTTTATTACTTGTTTTATAGCACTAAAAGTAATAATGTTTTTGCTAATTGAATAAAATAAATGTACTTTTTTGAAGATTAAATGCTCAGAATCTAATTAATGGAAAATTCTGCCGTCGTTTCTCTCTTCAGACGATAGCGTGCTTTTCATACGAATTGAAAGTTGTTTTTTACGCAATTTTTTATATAAGTTTGGCTGAAAAGGCGTTACGTAAGGAGAAGACGAAGAGTTTTACCTGAGTTGACACTTTCATCTGATCCCACAATATAGCTATCATTACATAAATCTTATTTTTTTGCACTTTATTACCAAAAGTATTAATACTGTAATACGATTAGTCTTTTCGTTGAAAACTTGAGTGCAATTTCATAGTAAAGAAATTTGTGCTAAACATCACTTATTTGAATATCTTTTTTGTAATTTAATTGAAAAGCAAATAAATTCATAAAACATATAATAGTTGTAAATAAACCAGGGTCATGATTTAATGCTAAAATAATGTAAAAAATATCGTTTAAATATTATTATTACTATATTTTTGAACATAACCTAGACTCAAGTCTTTGAATATTAATTATAAGACCAAAAATAAGTGTAGTTTTTGTGCAAGGTAATTTTATTCCTATCTGCATCATCCCTGAAGAAATTGAAAATAAACTAAAGCAGAAAATAATTTGAATTCTGTGCGAATTCCGGAAACTCTATCGAAATCTTCTGATATTAACTGAATTTTTTAGAATACTTTCATATTATGTGAAAATCTGTTGAAAATTCTTTCGAGTTTACGGAAATTGATTGAACATATTCTCGTGAGATTAACCTGTTTTACTGATATTCGAGTTTTTTTCAAATTTTCCTAAATTGTATTGAAATGAGAAAAAGTTCACACAAATGAAAACTAACGGAAATAACAGAAAATTTATTTATTTTTTTTGTAAAATAATTTTTTTTCTCTTTTCAAATAGTAATAAATGATTTTCAACGTCAGAACAGACCAATACTTACTGAACAACTGCAAAGTTTTTTTTCTTATTCATACTATTTGTGAGAAATGAAGTAAAAAATCTATACTTTATTCACAAAATCTTTTATAATATCATTAAGTCTTACGAATAATCTTTGAATGAAAAGAACTTATTTTACTTTCACCCGAATTACCTGAATATCATATTCGTATGAAATGATTCTTATTTCTTATAATTTTTCTTTGAATCTGAAAATATCAAATGTCTGGAACAAATTAAATGTAAATGTAGGTAAGATACGATTTGTTGGAATATTTGCCAAGAATGCCTGGAAAACAAGTTCTACCCGAGTATTATATGTCAATCAAATGATCAGCATGCTATTTTCTAGTAAAAGTAATTCCATTTGTGTACTGGGTAAGATTGATGCGCACAAGATTGAGGACAGGTAAAGAAATAAGCTGTCTTATTTGAATCTTATAAGCAGAGTCTAGAAAACAGTTCCCCATCTTGTGTATATCAGTCTGGCGCCAATAGAAGGGGACACATATTGAATAGAATATAATCCCTTCGAAAACACTTATATTTGTCTAAACATTTACGCAACTAATAATTGAATACTTAAACATCGATTGCATTCAAAAAGTATTTAAAGCAAAGGTTTGAACTCATGCGAACACAACACGTGTGTTAACTCCCCCTTTGCTTGCTATGATGACACCAGACTTATATGCTCTTAAGGCGGAACTGTTTTCTAGACAATGATTACTTGTTTTCCAATTAAGTTGATAACTGCTTCAAAAGAAGGCAATTAATTAATTAATTAACTTTTAATGAGATTTTACTTTTAGTATTCAATTTATAATTCAAGAACTAATGAAATGGTTTACAAAATTCTGCAAATATTTGAATAGAAAGAAAAATTAATTAACAAAAATTTCCATGCTCATGTGATTAATGTGTTTACTGCAAGATCATATACTGTAGATGAGCTTTGCTGGCGCCAATAAATTAAAATAACATAATTTTGACACAATATTTGATTGACACGCTTTAAAAAAGACCCGGATGAAATTTATTCTGAAATTACATTTTACAACATTTATGACTCTTAAATGAAAGGAAACATTTTGAAAAAATTGCTTTACCTGAGAAAATGTGTTGGATGTGCTTTTTATTTTGTCTATTTTCAAAATGCCTGTCCATTAATTTGTACGTGGGTGTCCAGAAAATGTTATCTAAACTTAATATTGATCCTTAAAAAATATAAGGTTTTCTATCATTATTTGGATTCAGTCTAACGTTATGTGAAAAACAAATACTCGCAGTCAGAATGCATTTATTGAACTGATCCGGCTTAGCCTTATTGGATCGCAAATAGATAGAGATTTAGAACAAAAGTATGTAAACATGAAAACAAAGTTATAGACATAGATCACAAATATGATGACTGTGCAAGGGATGGGCAGATATAGATGTGCTTGACTTCACCGAAACATTTACACAATCATTACATAACAACAGAATTCAGGCCTATATTCACCAATAGTTCAATCGGAGAACCAAAATAGTCACCACTAATGACAGTCCTATTTGTTGTTTAATCTGCTCTACGCTATAATTTGAATCACATTCTATAGTCATATAAATGGCTATAAATCTCAATATTTTATTCAATTCTAATCTTTCTTAGACAACATTTACTTATATTGTGTTCATATAAGTCATATAATCATTATTTAGGTCTCATATACTGTAAGACTTCTGGAAATTATAGTAATTTACGATAAAATAAATATAAGCTATAATACTGTTGAGTAAGAAAATAAAAAATTGCAAAAAATTCTGTGTTTTTGCGGAATAAAAATAAAAGTTATAAGAATTTGATAGATTTTTATGCGCTTTTGCATTGATTTACGACATTTTCATCCGAATAGTTTTTTTATTACATTTTTTTGTTTGGCATGTGATTGAAGAAAATCCTTATAAATATTTTAGTCATATTTTTTCAATTTGTTGTATCTCTAGATTTTTGCTGACTATCGGCAAAAAAAGTGTATTTTTTCTGAATCGCATATATTTTATACACATTTTTGCTAAAAATGAAAAAATCAATCAAATCATCTCATATTGTATTGATTTGTATATATTTTTTCTTCTTTTCTAAACCGATTGACCAAACATTTCAGGATTTGATTTTGTAAATGTGATAAAGGTCTCAATTGAATTGTGCCCGAGCATACAAACTAAAACAAATATTGAAAAAGTCAACATTTATTTAGCTCTCAAATGAAAAGGATATCGAAAAAAGTCGGACAAGAAATAGAAAATATTAGAAAATCATCTCTCGATAGAGCTATTTATATAATTAGAATCTCGGAACTGAGATGATCAAGCTCTTGGATCACATCAAGGTAGTATAAGACAGATATAAACAGAAGAAGTTTAGATGAAATATTTTATTAAACATATTTAATAACTTATTCAAAAAATATTTTATTTGAAATGATTCAGAAATTGAGATCAAATTTCAAATATAAGAATATTCATAACATATTTGATAGAATTCTTGATTATGTTCTCAAATATCATATAAGAAAAATCACTTCGAAAACTGAAATTTGATATTAAATTAAATACAAATATGTATTCAAATTATATGAATTCATTTCAAACATTAGTTTATTTCAAAACATAATAATATACTTCAAAATGTGTTTACATTTATTTTCATTAATAATATACAGTCAACAAAAAAGTACATGGCTCATTAATCAGTATTAGTGGACAAGCTAAAATACATTTATTCATTAGGAAAAAAATCATCTGAAATACTAGAGCACTATATTCTGTAAATCATTTTAAGCACTAGTATTAGGAAGTCGTCTAAAAACCATATCATTCTTATAAACATTAATTCAATGAATAATAACTTTCTTTTTCTTCTTTTAAATGGATTAACAAATGGTTTAACAAATAGTTTATAATAATTATAATTCAATTAAGAAATTCAAAGTTTTCATTAACTAATCCTTTCTCTTGTGATGTGAATAAAGCTCGCAATAAATTATGATTAAAATTGTGATGAATTGAGGGTTAGTTTAACTGATTAACAGTTGACGACACTATCAATATTGTTCAGTTCAATCACATCAGTCTTGAACGGACTGTTCAATAGATTCTTCCGGCGGTTGGCGTTTGGCGACCACGTAATGGCCGTACAGACCGACGACTTTTTGGCCATTTTGTCTGCAAATCAATCAATAGATAAACGTATAATAATAAAGAACAGAATATTGTCTAGATACTTCTATCTGAAGGCTAAAATAAACATGGCATTCTGCTATCTGTAAATCATAGACAGCTATAAAAAAAATAAATTTGACTTTTATTGTGCAATAAATATGAAAAAAATTAATAACAAAAGAAAATATAAATTGTGTCCGAATTTATAGCTACGGAAATAAATATTCTTTGTTTGCAAATAATTTCTTAAATATTTACTTAAAGCTAAATAAACATTAAATATATTTATTATTCATATATAACATATCAACAGTTTATTTGTTTGTATTTTATTTTATTCGTATTTTTCCTGAATATGTATTTCAATGATAATTCATATGAATTGTATGTTATAGTCGATTAAATGTCATAAAAATAAGACATTTTGTCATTTGATATAAAATATTAAAAGAATATTCACTTACTTTTGCGTTGATAGAGAATAAGCCTGTTTTCGCACCGGAATATTGAGCACAAGGCCTGGCGAAAATTTTTATTGAAGCCGCCGTAGATTATTGGGTTGAATACACTGTTAGAATAGGCGATGAATGTCGCGAAAAAGGAGACACTTGAAAACCATTTCGGAAGCTGTCATTGCAAACACAAAACATATAAAATACACAATAATTAGAAATTCGGCCTTTCATTCAAACTTGTTTATCCCATTTGATTAATAAAGATGTGCAAGCTATGCTAAGTAATGCGTAGATGGCACAAGGCTTATTAGTCTCTAATCTAGTTCGAACATTATATCAAGTTCACCATGTTCACAATCATGGTAAAATGATCGAATTATTCCAATTGGATAAACATTTATCGGCTCTAATTTTATAATTTGATCTGTATGCAATTTCCTGAAAACTTTCTGGGTGCTTTTTTCATAGACTAAAACCCAGGGATTATTTAAGATGAAAATAATTGGGTCTATCCGTATGGCCATCCCTGCTATTGATTATATGAATACAATGTTTCACTAATTTTCTTTCTATTCTGTTCTTCAGGATATTGTAGTAATCCGTTCGGAAGTCCTGAGTGTTAAGCAATTCATTAATCAGTTAAGACATTTGCGCCGAGAAATCGATGGAAAATCAATTAATCCTTTTTACTGTTGTTTAGCGATTAAACTATTTTTAGAGCTATTCATAGGAAACCTATTGTCTGTTATTTTTCTCAATAATTTTTTTAATTATATTTTTTCCGTTTGAATAAATATGGATATAATTAACTCAAATCTGTTCCTCATATAATGATTGTGTAGATATAAAGCCAAATAATCACTCACTTCTCCGATTTCATTGGCTGAGTGGCCAAACTGTGAATAGAGTACTATTATCTGTAACGGCATCCAAGATATGACGAAAGCTATCAATACTATGCAAACCATTTGAATGACCTGTAAATCAGATACAAATAAATGCCATTCAGTTGAGACAAATAGTAATATTCAAACCACGTCTGGAAAGTCATCATAAGAAGTGGTCATAAAGTTAAAGATTCTCATTGGAAAACAGAGTCGCTCCGACGAACTTTCTTTTGATCTTGATTAATTAACTTTAATTAATCTTGCTAACTTATAAGCTCTACAATAGGCTAAGGAAAACCTAATTTACAAAAAAATATCACTAATTGTCATAATTTTAAAAGTAGCTTAAATTCAGCTAATCTTATATTCTGCCCTAGTCCATTGCGAGGCAGGATAAACAAGCAACAAAAAAGCTTGATATTCTTTATAGAAAACAGTTTTTCATTTGCTTATTAACTTGCAATAAACAAGGTAGAAATAGACGTTCAAATCCAATGGGTTTTGTTTGTGAAAATGTTTGGCACAAATGCAATACCTTCTGCCCATCCCTTGCAATCTGCGAGCTTGACGACCCCTCCAAACATTGCCTTTTTCACTATATGTTTCGATTCTGTGTTTTTATAATTATTTTAGAGCTAATTATGAGTCAATAACAGAGAGGAAGTGTCACAAAAAGCTGATCTTCTCGTTCATGTCAGTCATATCTTATTAATTAATATTTTATGTATAACTTCGTGGAAGAGATTAAGTATAATCTCTAATATTTTTTTCTAATTATTTCATATAATAGTCAACTTATCAGTCCTTTTCAATGCCCGAGCTTTATGTCGATGCAGGTAAGCTACAATGATTTCGAACAAAATTTTAACAGTATATAAAATGATACTGTAGAATAGTAACCTAGTATAATTCTATTTATATTACTATAGAAAAAGTATATATCAAAAATGTTAAGAAGTCTCATCGAGACCAACTATAATAATAGATCCGGGTGTGAAAAAAATCTGTTCATTAGCATAAATACTATTACTGTATATTTTTTCGCTCAACTATTTCTCGCTTATAATAAGATAATAAAATTCATAGAAAAGGAATTAGCGGTGAATTTCGTTTACTGCTAGTTATATGCACCAGCTAACTGACGTTGTTAATTCACGGTAAATTATGATTTGGTGGTAAATTTACATATTGGGGTAAATTATGCAATATGTAAAACCATGGTAACTAATCTGTTATGATTACTTATTTACATAAAAATAGTAAATTTAATCTATTTCAATTAATAATTATTTAAAAACTCTGTATTACTCCTTTTCAACTAACTTGTGATCTAGCTTAAAATATTTCAAGAATTTTACGATTTTTAAACAAAAATATATAAATATTTTTGTTATGTTGTGTTATGTTGTGCCAACTTATATAAATATTCCAGTTTTAAACTTGGTCTAATAGATATCGCCACAGTAAGAAGTAATGACTAACGATGTAAAAGTTGTAAATTTACGGTAAGCTTCGGTAAATTTACGGCAATTTTACCGTAAATTTACCAATAGTCCGGTAAATTTACCGTATTTAGTGGCGCCATCTATTTAAAAACAGGAATATTTATATAATTTTATATAAAAATTCTTTGAATATTTAAAAATATTATAGGCAAACCACAAGTTTGTTGGAAAATGGTAAAACAAACAGTTTTTCAAAGTATCGTCAATGTAAATCTATTAAATGTACTGTTTTTAGGCATATAAGTAACAATAACAGTATAATTCACATGTTGTACATATTGCATAATTTACCACCTATATGTAAATTACGGAAATTTACCACCAAATCATAATTTACCGTAAATTAACAACGTTAGTAATAACTCACTGTTAATTTACAACTTTTACAACGTTACAGCTAACCCAGCTAAAATATTATTCATAAAGCAGGAATTCCCAACACATTTCATTCTAGATTTCTTATTAATAAATTGAAAGACAAGAAAAAAAGTAAATCCTTATTAAAAAGACATACATTTTTGTGCAAAACCTTTTCATGAATAATAAAATGATCATTATTTTTGATCAAGTAAAAATAAGTTATAATTATTCTATAGTATTTCACATATATTTATTTCATTCATGAGCTCGACTAATGATTTATGACTAATAAATAATAATAATTAACAAACAAAGACATCAATTAATATGCATTAATCGCATCATTTGTTCCACTGTTTCATATATAGGACTCACTGTTAACCTGTCTGTTCATACAATTGTTTTGATGATTGTTTGATTACTTAATGTATAGTAAGGGTACAGCTCCTGTAGCAATCAGCTGAACTACCTGTGCACCAACAGTTATATTAATATAAGTATTTGATATAAAGCTCAAACGAATAGGGATTTTCTCGTCGACCGAAATGAACGGAAGAAATATTTTGCTAAAGATCGAAGGACCTTGGAAACAAGTAAAAATATTTAATTCTGTTCTTCTCAGAATACTCTTAATAGTGATAGAAATGAAAGTAATCTAGCTCTGATGTGCCCAAATTGGTTTATCTGGGTGAAAATGGCTTTGAAATCAAAGAAATGCAATGCTTACATATAAGCTTAATTGAAAAGCTTATATACTTTATATGTAAGCATTGTATTTCTTTGATTTTCAACCCATTTTTTACCCAGATAAATCAAATTGGGCATATCCAAGCTTATTTACTTTCATTTCTATCACACTTAAGAGTATTCTGAGAGAAACAGAACTAAATATTTTTACTTGTTACCAAGGACCTTCGATCGTTAGTAAGATAGAATATTGATTTGTATGTCTCAAAACTTGGGAAGTATCATGCTAATTTTTGAAACATTGAGACCTGGGAGGTAATTAAACAAGACACTTTTCGCCATCTCTGAACTAAATTGTGAGTATAATAAGAAAACTTTTAAAACTTAATCAAAGCAGAGGTTTGACTGAAATTATAAGACAAAAAGTGATGAAATTAAATGATTTGATAGAAATGAATAGAAGTTAATGCGAAACGAAAACAAGTTTTATATGTGGAAAGTGTACTGAACTGAACTGGTTTACATTTAATTTGAAATAGAATTAAGGACTCACTCACTCCATCTACAGGATGAACATACAGATGATGTCGGAAAAGTAACTTTCTCATTTAGCCTGGTCCTTTAATAATGCAGCCCTAATATGAAATATATTTTACTCTATTTATTTAAGAACCATTTTCAGCAACTTAGCATGAACATATTTATCTCCCAGTTTTAAATGGATTGTTGTGGACAAATAATTGTGCTAAAGAAAAATGACCAACATACTTATTGTTGGCCTGAGAAATGGTCATGCTAGGTTTGAAATTGTTTCGAATAGAATTTATGCGAATAATGAATTGATATTTCCTTTCGTATACTAATAAGTATTTAATTTTAATATTCAATAAACAAAAATCATTTTAATATATAATTTGTAAAAATGAAGTCAATATTCAAATGAGAAATAAGTCATAAAATATTCAAAAATATTAATGATTTTGTCAATCAATTTATTCATCGGAAGTGTATTCGTCCTCAATGTCCGGATCGTCAACAGATTCAAACTCTGACTCATCTGTTTCAGGATCTGAATGAGCATTTCGAATACCCGGGTCATTCTTTTGGTTAAGCGAATGATTTTGTTGTTCTTCTCTTTCCTTCTCTGTTATCACTTGCGCTGGACTTTTGGTGATCACGGGTTGAGCTGTTTGTGGCAAACGAAACACCTTATGTGGCACAGCTTTATTATCTTTTTGTGGCATAGGTTTGGCATCTGTTCGGGCATTCTTGTCCTCATTCTTCCGGATCGCTATATCTTTTAAGTTTTCCGCCGATTTCGTTGCCTTTGATTTATATAACTCAGCATTCATTGAATAATACTTGGGTGAGTCAGAGCACGTTGTATTGTACCTGTTCAATTGGCCGATTGTGCAAGAATTGATACAAATATGAATATATATATAATTATTTCAATTAAAACAGTTTTCAATGAATAAGAATTAAATTTTAAACATTTAATACAAAACTTCTGAAGCAATTCATAAGAGTTGTGGAAACTCTTGAGAACTGTATTGCTTACCACCAGTTGCAGGTAAAGAGCCTCTGATTGAATAAGGTTCCATTGCCGCACAGGAAGGATATCTTGTGATTATTGTTGCACAGGTGGAACACTTGACACTCTGCCTCAACGTCCGCATAAAACCCTTAAAACAAATAATCAGAATTGAGTTTCATTTCTTGAACTGAGCTTGAATACGAACCGGGCATTTGTCCGTTGCATGTGAACGAAGTCTTTGGAATAAAGGCATAGATTGGGTAGTCTTTTCCGCCTAAACCACGAATATTGTCGTTATCTATGTCTGCAAACTCAGCATCGGGTGGCTTTGGTGGCCATATACTTGTTTTCATCTGTTGGCCAATTGCTCTGTCTTTTATAAAACATATAAAAAGTAAAATAATTTTTATAAAACAAACGAAATTATAGTTAAAATGATTCATAATTAGAGAAAGTGTATAAAAAAGAGTTTTGTTTCCGATATTTATACAAAAAATAGATAGGAATTGAATATAATATTAAAGTCACGATGAGATCAATTGAAAATGAAGTGATGACTGGTTTGTCAAATACAATGACTTTATTAGAGCTAAAAATATTAAAATATTTCTACAAATAATTCTGAATGAGTTAGCAATTGATGGAAAAATCGGATTATATTTAGTGAAAGTTTTTGATAGAGTTGTTAAAAAATGTCAGTCGATTTATAAATTGACTGAATTGTGAACATTCACTGAATTATTTAACTTTTCATTAGAAATCAATCAAATTTTAATTGGGATAACAAATATGCATTCAAATTAAATTAGCATGTTTGGATTTTTGATTTGGAAGCTGAACCATATACAGGAAGCTTAAAACACAAGTCTATTTAAATGCTGAGGTTTATACTTGTAATCGAGACTTAATTATCAATTAATAAAATACCTTTCAATATATCTTTTGTGTTTAGGGAGAAATCAAACCCTTGTGCTTACGAGTGCTCACGAGTTCGGCTACTTATCGCATATATCAACAGATCTGGATTAATTTAGAAATGATTATTCAATTTTCATTTGTCATGAGCTCTACATTAGAGTCTGTATTCGCAAATATTGTAATTTTTATACCGTTTGCCCCAAATAAAAGCTGCCCGGATGTGATGCAATTCTAAATTATATATTCATTATAACGACATAACGTTATAAAACTATGACTTCAGTAAAATGAATTATAAGTTCATTATCAAATCGAAATCAACACTTCTGGTCCTATTTTTATCGCTTTCCCGCTAATTCTTAATGCAATTATACCTTTTGGGGCCCCACCTCAACCCACCCCAACGTCCACTTTATGCAAGGTTCGACATTTTTCTATTGAAGTCATTCGCATATTATTCACATTTATATAAAAGTTTTTTATCAGAAGAGTTGTGAAAAAACCTAAAAAGGATTGCAAAAATTATATAACAAAAATACATGCCCTGTCTTCTTTATATATATATGACCACTGTACTTCGATGTACCTGCATACATATTTTGTGAAATAAATACGGGAATGGATTATTTGTTTATAAATAATTGAAAACAGTTATAGTTAAGATAGAGATCTGGAACAATTTAGAGGCATTAGAATACTAATATTTATTCATTTCTTTTATTTCGTTTTAAAAAGGAAGTGAGCAGTGAACAATTTAAGCGCATATTTAAACTGACTTATATTTGGATAGAATTTTTGTTTATTTAATTTAAAAATAGTAACAAATTTAAGAAAAATGCAATTTTTTTTATTATTCAATATATAATTAATATTTCTTTAATATTAAGTAATTAACGAAATGCTTGTCAACCAAATACATGTTATTGAACTAAATTTAATTCCACTCTAATTACCAATCAGTTAGACATTTGAGGCTAAATATGTGAACAGTATATATAGAGACAAATAATTATTCAATTAAATAATTTAATAATTTTTATAAATAAAATTCTTTTCAAAGGTTTTTTCGATGACTGAATCGTTAGATCATTAAATGAAATTATTTTTAGTTTAAATTGTTTTCACTTACAAAACAATACATTATTTATTAGTATTTAGTATTAATTTGTGTTTCATTAGCCGTTAATTTGTTAGACTTAAGACTAAAACTGACATCAAGTGAATTATAATTTTTTTTCAATTGATTCTTATTATAAAAAATTAAAAAAATTATATACTTTTTACGTGAAATTCTTTCAATGTCTTGATATGAATCCAACTTTTTTTTCACCCGAAAGCATCACTTGTTTACGAAATAAGGTTTCAATTATCCAATTATGATATGATTAAAAGCATTATATATTCTTATCATAGTTTGAAGGTTTCATTGAATTTAATTTGCAATCAAATGTAAAATATTAATTACGGAATAAATTTCATTATAAAGAATGAGAAATTATGTAAATTGCTTTCACTCCTAAGAATTCTTTAGCAGAGATGCCGATAATAGCTTCGGGCTGAGGTCCTTGGGGCGATAAAACAAACCAAAATATACACTGTGCCTCAGATCTATTTTGAAGAAAAAAATGACATTTTTTGTCATTTCGACCAATTATTAACTTTAATTTATTCAATAATTAGTAAAATAAAAAGAACAACTCTTTTTATGAAATATTTAGGGTATATTCGTATCCAGGGTACAAGAATGGAATTCGTAAATTATAAGATTGCTCAAGTACAGCTGCTTTTTTTTTGCATCTCTGCTATTTTTGGATTACAGTTTCGAAAACGTGATTAAATATCATAATATGATTATAAAAATTATCAAATATTTTATTTGAAAAAATTGCGTTTAATTAGAAGTCAAGTGATTACAAGATAAAAAATAACGCAAAAGAATTGTCATTTTTATTCTTAATCATCATTTAGGATAAGAGTCACACAATATAATGAATAATAAGTTATTGTCCGAAAAACATAATAATAGGTATCCAACCATTCAATGCTTTCAATGGAAATTATAAAAAGACATTATTATTTCAAAGCATAATCTTTAATAAGCAGTTAATATAAAAAATTAAATTTAATGGCTTTTTACTATAATGTGGTAAATATTTTTGGAACAAAATCTTTATTTAAAATTATTTTTCACATAAAAAGTAATAATTTATTACATTTATTGCTATTTCGTTGATTAGAATTGTGTGGCTTTGAATCAATTCATTAAAATATAAATTCAAGTAAAATATGTTTTAAAGAAAATTAACAAAAAAAAAAGAATAAAATAATTGCAAATAAACTATAAAAATGAATGTTCTGGATGTAATGTTGATTTTTAATGAAATGATTTCTTTCATGCATTGATTCACTTTCACAATATGTTAGAAACAATTATGAATACAATTAAAAAATATATAAAAAACTTATTAATAATATTTTCAGCTCTAAAAATGATTTATAACTATTTATTATTATTGTTATTAATATTTTTATCGTCTTTTTCGGGCAATTTATACAATTCCTGGTTGAGAGCATAAAATCGCGGGGCGTTCGCACAACTGACCTGTTAGTTGAAAATTTAAGTGAAAAACAATTCAGTTAATACACGAATGAAAAAAAAATTCAATTAATAATCTTTGAATAGACTTTATATAACGAGTACTTCAATGCAAATAAAGTTTTAGAGCTATTCTAATGGATGAAAGTGAGCAATGATTGGTCGCACACATACCTCATACCACCACTGGCACGAAAATTTCTCCTGATTCCAAATGGTTCCGTTTGGACACAGGAATGAGTCCTGTACTCCACCGAATTGGCACAGGTGTACGACTTGACACGCGGCCTCTGTGTCCGCGTAATAGCCTATCCATGTAATCAGTGTTAGAACAATGAATAATAAGCATTACATTAGAGATAATAATATTTACATATATTTAGTTCACTTTCTAATAGTTTTCACTTTTTATATATAAATAATTTCTAAATTAAGTACCGCTTAATGGCTGTCGAGCGCAAGAAAATGAAGTCTTTGGGATTGTCTCCAGAGTTGGATAGTCTCTTCCGGCCTCACCAGGTATTCCATCAGAATCTGAACAATTCATAAACAAAAGCCAATATAAGAGCATTTGAAGACAAATTTGACACAGGGTCAGCTTATCTCTTCAGCATTTGCATAAATTAGTTATTATCGGCTTATATATTGAGATTAGCAAGGGTAATGTAAAGAAACAAAATTCTAAAAAGCATTTTCCATAGAGTACTTTTGAGAAATTCCAGGGCATTATATCTGAATTATTTATTTTTGATATTTTTCTGTCAGTTTGGCTCAAATTTGATTCAAATATTTCGGATTAAAGTCAAACCAAATGACTTTCACTTATCTTATAATTTACAGAAATGTTTGCCTAATATGGGTTGGAATGGGGTTTAGGAAAATTCATGGCATATATCACAAAAAAATTCGTCTTGATTAAATTATTCTATTCATACCTGTGTCTTGTGGCAGAGCTGCCAATCCTAGAGTGGCTGGTTTTGATTGTGGTTGTGGTGCTGACTGTTGGGGCTGTGACTGAGGTCTTGGTTGAGGTCTTGGCTGAGGTCTTGGCTGAGGTCGAGGCGCAGGAGTCGTTCTGGGAATGGAATTCCAGTTTCGCGGTGCGGGTGTGGTGGCCGGTACTCTTCGTCTAACCTCATCGGGAACTCTCACGTTATTATAGCTGATAGGGTGCGGACGCACTTCAGGCTCAATGGTTTCAGGACTGTACTCAACTCCGGATTCCATTTGGGGCTGAATTCGAAGATAGGGCAAAGACTCCAGTTGTGGAGCCACCTGTGCTCGTGTTTCCGGTCTTAACATGGCTTCAATCTGTTTCTGCAACAGTCGTTCCCTTTCAGCCCTTTCCTGGTGATCCCTCTCACGCAAAGCCCTTTCTTGCTGTGCATTCTGTGCCTGCAATTGAGCCCTCTGTGCCTGAAGTCTCTGATTCAGAGCATTTGAGTCGACTTCTTGCGTTCGAACTGGCACACGAACTGGTGGCTGGACCTGTCTTACTACCGACCCTCGAAGTGGTGGCTGAGATCTGGCTACCGGTTGTGATTGTAATTCTTGTTGTCGTTGTCGGAGAAAATCCTGAACTCTTTTGTTGTGTTCTTCGATAGCTCTCAAGTCAGCATCTGTGAGGCCCTGGGGGTTAGTTATATCCAAAGTGGGTAATCCTGAACTGGTTTGGCCCAACACTACTCCCGATGATGGTCTCGACTGTGGTTGCGCTTGCAGTCTCTGTGCTTGGGGTTGTGGTCTCGGCTGTTGTCTTGGCTGATGTTGTGGTTGTGGCTGAGGTTGTGGTATGCGTTGTGGCTGAGGTTGTGGTATGTGTTGTGGCTGAGGTTGTGGCACTGGTTGGGGAAGGGGTTGACTATAGCGCTGAGACTGCGCTAATGTTGCCAGAACACTATGGGGCGCTTGGTTATACTGGGGCTGGTTCTGAGCCCTCACGAAATTTTGAAGTAAAGTGAAATTCGGATCTTCTTCTGGTTGTCGAGCGGGAGCTTCTTGTTGTGCTCGGGGAACAATTGTGCGCAGCACTGGGTTACGGTTCAGATGTGCCGCCTGATCACCCTGTAGTTCAAGATAGTTCTGAGGCGCCGGCTGTGCCACAGGCTGTGGGGTTTGGGGCTGAGCCTGGTATTGGATTTGAGGCTGAATTCGATTGATCTGTTCGCGCAGTGATGACTGTCTGCTGTCCGGTTGTGGAGCTCTGACTACAAACTGTCGGGGATTCTGTGCGGCACCACTTAATTGCCTGTTCCTCCGTAGCGGTTGCTCTTCGTAGTCATCATTTCTCCGGGACAGTGATGGTTGAGGCGCCGGTTGAGGTGCCGGACGAGGAGTGGCCGGACTTCTGGCCAGTTGTGAGGGCGGAACGAATTTGAACTGGGATAGATCGCCGAACAAATCTGAACTGGGTCCACGATTATCTGGGTCTTGAACTTCAAATATATACGTGTATTGAGAAGATGTAAGAGTGAGTGCACTCGAAAGTGCGAATATCACACACAAGAGTCTCATTTTGTTGACTCTCTGTTCGGATAAATAAACGAAATATAAGTGAATATAATTTTGGATAACTTTTATTACAATAACAAACAATACGTTTTAGTTATCGCTTACTCGGAAGTCAATAAAAACTTATAATTTTATTAACAGCGACTCCAATAGGAAGTCTTCGCACAGAAAACACTACTAAAGAGCAAAAAACTTTTGCTGAGAAATAGATTTGTTTGCAATCGATATCAACGACAAATCATAGATCAGAAGCAAAACAGAAATCAAGTTATTTAGCTTTCGATCGATAATCTCAGACAAGATATTATTTAGCGATTAATTTTCTAATAATAAATATTGAAATTATAACTTAAGGGCCTATCAAAGAGCAGACCAATAGATAGTTTGTAACAAAACGTTATAAAAATGTTCTCTTTTTAGTTGATTTTGTTTTCCAGAAAAGAAATATTAGAATTAATATTAAAAATTAAGATTAAAATAAAAAGTTTTTTCACATTATGTTTAGGGGAAACAAAATAGAAGTGGATTTTTCCTGGTTCTGACAAATGCAGTTATACTTTATATATGCCGTCCCACCCTCGGCCTGACCCATCCCTTAAGGCACTGCAGCACTCATTCTTTTAGCTATGCATCCAAACCTTCAAGGTTTAGAAGTTATATGACTTCTATGACTGAAATGTTATATAAGATGTTTGTACTCTATTTGACTAAATATTAATATAGACCAGAGTTGTTAAGGGTAGAAGAAATAGAATAAAATTGTGTACATTTCATATATGAGATAGTTTAGAAAACATTTCAA